>JAYJMB010074878.1:0-23139 GCA_036873735.1 Pouteria campechiana
GTAATTATGTATTAAATTGCTATGTAATGCAGTATTTCTTGGATTATATAGTATTCTTGTAATATCAGGATTGTGACGTGATATGTTCAACTGTAAATTGCACTTAATGTATTTATACCTAGATGGCATAAAAATAAAATATTGAGATCGTATTCGTGCTGAATATACTTTTGGGATGCCTGATGGATACCTCTTATTGTTTATGCTTTGTTATATACCTACTTACTAAGTTTGCCTGGACTCATCCCTTCTTAAATTTTTTTTAGCTGACAAGATAGGTGAAGAATCCCAACTATGGATTGGGGCAGTTAATTTAAATTTGAAGACATTTTAATTATGAAATAGTAAATTGGGATTTAATTCCCTTCATATTACAATTTTGTAAATTAAAAGCATAATTAAATTCTTATAATAAGATTAAAATGATGTATAATGTATAGCGTAGGCATGTCATAGTGATATATTTGTAATTGTAGTTGCGTGATTGTCATCATGTGCCGCTTTCGATTTTGGGCGGAGCTGTGAGTATGGGTTCAATGTTTAGTATTTAAATGTAATTGATGTTTTACATTGCATGATTATTAATGGTATGTGATATTACACATGTATCAGGTGCAAATACCTTATATTTTAGGGGAGACTCTGTCAAATTTTTGATAAGATTCTTCTCTAGAATATAAGATGGTATCATCTTTCATTGGCCTAGGGATTGCGTGGTTAAAATGCCTAGGGTGGGAGTGCGAGGCATTAAATAACATAAGGAAAGAGCTTTTGCACCAAGAAGAATTGCATCTAAGGTCTTCCTCAGCACTCAACAAGAAACACATCAAAAATTATAATTTCTTTTTTCATTTTTCTCATTTGTATAAGTTGCTAGTCAGCTTAAAAACTAGTGTTAGATTTGTTGGCAAGCTTGTGAAAACCAACATTGTTAGAGTTGTTGGTGAGCTTGTGAAAACCAACATTGTTAGAGTTATTGGTAAGCTCATAAAAAGCCAACATAGTGAGTTTCTGGTGAGCTATAGAAGATTAGTGGAACCTGAGTGCAGTAAGTAGATTCAACTCAGAGTGGAGTAGGTGCTAAGAGATGGCTCGAACCACTATAAGTTGCATGTGCTATATGTGCTTGATCTTTCTCCTATATTCTTACTTGCTTTATCCATTGCTTCATTTTGATTAGCAAGCCAACATAAAAGAAGGAGGGATTTGATCAAACAGGGGTTTAGTGTATGCATGTATGCATGATTCCAGTCATATCCTAAAGAATCACATCTAATTACTATTAAAAGAATATTTAGATACCTTTTAGATATTCCAAATCTTAGACTATGGTATCTAAAAGGTTCAAATTTTAAATTAGTTGGGTACTCTAACTCAGATTTTGCAGGATACAAAGTAGACAGAAAAAGTACCTTTGGAACATGTCATTGGAACCATGATCATATCATGGTTCTCCAAGAAACAAATCGCTGTAGCTTTATCAATTGTTGAAGCTAAATATATAGTTGTAGGTAGTTATGTGCACAAAATCTATTAATGAAACAACAATTGAATGATTATGGGCTGAAATATGTTGATACTCCTATTAGATGTGACAATACAAGTACAATAAATTTGACAAAGAATCCAGTATTACATTCTAAACTAAACACATAGAAATCAGACATCACTTCATTAGAGACCATGTACAAAACTATGACATTTACTTAGAATGTGTACCAACTGAGAATCGTTAGTAGACATTTTTACAAAACCCCTTCGAGAAGACAGATTCTATAAAATTAGAAGAGAATTTGGTGTAGTAGATCCATATGCATGAAATGCATTTTAATCCTAATATTTAAATCCCTAAAAACATTCATAAATGATTAAATAAATTGCTTCAAAAGTATGCGAGAAATTCTAAAATAACATTTAGAATATGTCAGAAGTGATTCAGAATCTCTGAACCTCACTTAAAATGATTCAGATGTAACTCAGAAAATCCGATAATACATTTAGAATTTTTACAGAAGTAACATAGAAGTTACGTTAAAATCTTAGAACTATTATTAATTATCATAGAAGTTCTATGATACTTCCCCAAAACTTTTGACTCATGAGCCTGTTTGCCCCAGAACTTCTGTCCTTCAAAATCACTTTTGTACAAATTCCTCAAAACTTCTGAGGTCATTAACACAGAAGCTCTATTTAACTTTTGTGTCACACAAAACTTTTGATACAATACATCAGAAGTTCCGACCCTACAAAAACCCTAACTCCAAAAGCTCTGCACTCCTATTTTGAAACTTTGAGCTCCTTCTTCAAAGAGGAAATTCAAAATCTCTCCATCAACTACATTTTCCCTCCATCAAACTGCTCTCATTTTGATTCATCCTAGAGATTTTCCTCTCCCAGAATCTCTGAAAACCCTCTCCTTCAAAACCCTAAGCCAAAAATTCTACTATCTACTGAAAATGGCAAGGACAAAGAGGGCTAGCAAGCGAACTGAGATGTCATCTTCAAATTCTAAAGCAAGGAGAAGAGAGCTGACAGAAGAACTCCAAGAAAAAGAAGAAGAACAAAAGATTACGTTTTAAAGGTAATCTTCAATGAAAATTATTTCACTCATAGTAAGTTCATTAAGTATTTTGAAGGGAAAGAGATTGTAAAAGGAAGAGTCTTTGATTTTGAAGTGTTTGGAGAAAATGGCCTGAATCTAGAGGTGACAAACTGGATTAAATTCCAAGGCTAGGAAAGTTTCATGAGTTATAAGGACACATCTTATACTAGAATGGTTCAAGCCCTAGTCACCAACTTCAACTACAATACCAATGGATTGGAAAGATTGAAATAGATCTGTCTCCAGAGAATATAAGAAGTACATTCAATATTCTTGAGATAGAATAACTAGAAATAGATTGGCCATCTCACAGAATAAGGTTTTTTTTTCAGATTTGGCTAGAGTAGAAATTAAGAGGAGTATGAATTATCTACATGTCAGTCATCTGAATTTAGATCTTAAGTTGGCTCATATGTTGGTTTTCAACAACATATATTCTAAGACAGGAGTTACATATTAGATCTTTGAAAAGGAAGCCAAATCTTGTGGGTAATGAAGCATAGGAAGAGAATAGATTTGGCTCAAATAATTGTTGATGAACTATACTTGGTGAATACATCTACTAAGTATTATCTACCTTATGGGAAAATTATGAGCAAATTTCTTAGGACAACTAATATTGATCTCTCCAAAGAAGATGGAGAATAATTCATGGCAAGAGAAGTAATAAATAGAGATACTTTGCAGAGAATTGGCTTCAAGTTAACTCCACAAGGGTGGATTTCCTAGAAGCAAAGAAAAGAAGAACAAATGAAGAGAACA
The DNA here is from genome assembly GCA_036873735.1 of Pouteria campechiana. Classification (NCBI taxonomy): domain Eukaryota; kingdom Viridiplantae; phylum Streptophyta; class Magnoliopsida; order Ericales; family Sapotaceae; genus Pouteria; species Pouteria campechiana. Next base: position 3,365 of record JAYJMB010074878.1, read on the forward strand.
GAAACTGGAGAAGAAAGAAGAGACAGGTAAAACACTATGGAAGAAGCAACAAGAGAAGAAGCTACAGAAGAAATGAGAGAGATACAAAAATAGAGGATAGAAAAGAAAGTTTAGCAGCAGTCCCTCAAGACCTACCTAAACTCAACTACAATCCTCCATTCCTCCACCTCAACAACACAACTATTTGGCTCCACGAAATCTTGATTCTATTCTTTCAACTCACCTATTACCCATCCTCACAAGAATAACCAATCTTGAAATACAAAATTTATCTCTCAACCAAAAGATGGATTTAATTTTGGAATCACTGACTCCAAGCTATATGCACTGAGTACTCAAATTGAAACTATCAAAATCCAACCTCAAACCCAACATTCACCATCTTATCCACTCTCTCCACAACATCATTACAAATCCCCTCACCCATTTGGTTTCCTACACATTCATCATCTTCCATATCACATACACACACTCCAGCTCTAGAAGTTGTCTAGACTCAGGCTGAACAATCTAAAGCCATCATTTAACACCCCCCCCCCCACACACACACACAACCTTCTTCAGTATTTCTGAAATTCATTCCCATTTAACCATTACCCAATTATCTAGAGGATTATCTTTCAAATCCAAATTGAGCTATTGTTAAATATGGAAAGTATACCTTTGAAGTTCCACTTCCTGTCTTTCATTTTCATCCAAAATATGTTGAATGGACTTCGATTAATCTTATTTGATCAAGGGAAATAATCCCCATTCGAATTGAAGAACTTCCTCTAGAATGGAATACACCTTCAATTCATTCACCACCTCCTCCAAAATATCCTCCAAAACCAAAGGATGAAAACTGTGATATTCTTCTTCGCATCTATCATCTAATCAAATTAATATATTCTAAATTCACTAAATCAGAATCAGAATGTTTCTATCCCACAATCTTTTCATTCATCCTTCTACACTTCCATTTCAACAAATCATGGATCAGAATACTCTTTCTAGAATTATAATGATCCCTGATCCTCCTCTCACACCCATGGGTCATGAAATTAAAATTCCTCAATTAGCATCCTTTCAAGATGCATATATTGAGAAACTTCTTCAGATGCTTCCAGCATCAAGGCCCCTAGAATAGTTTTTCCATCTCCCTTAGGACAATTCAATAACATTCTTATAACTAAGGAAGAATTTATATTCTATTCTGAAGCTAATTTACAAGCTATTGTTGATAATTTTCCACTTCACTATCCACAATTTGCTAATCCATTACTTTTTCACAAAATTTGGTTGAATTATCCCAAACTAGCCTCTTTACCAAAACCAAAATTCTTACCACCTCCAAAACCAAAGACTGCCACAAAACCAAAAACTTGACCAGCCCCAAAACCAAAAACATCTAGAAAACCACCCTCTATTCCCATAAAAGAAACTGTCCAGACAAAACCAAAAAGAAAACCAAGAATTCCACCTCCCAAAGTTCATAAAAAGGCTTCTCCTCCTCGAAAAACTTTATATTATGAAGAATACATGGTTAAAATGAATGCTAATACTAAAGCCATTCTTAAGAAGCAACCTCCTCTTTTTCCTAAACTCTTAGACCCCACATTCAAAGACCACATAAATATCATTTATGTTTCAGCCTATAAAGATCCCTTTATACATCAAGAAGCACCCACTTTCATTTCCAAAGATCCCACTTTGATTCCTCTTTTTCTTCCTCCAAGAATCAAGAAAGCTATTTCCAAACCCAAATCATCTCCCACACAACCCTCATCTTCCACAACAACAAATACTCTTTCAACACTTACTCTTTCTTTTGATAACCCCAATTTCTTCCCTCTAACCTACAACATAAAACCAAGAAATTGACTACTATATTTAAAACTCACATCTTCTTTTTCTGACTACAGTCATTGTTTTATGATGTTACTTCATTGTCATATGCTTTTTGTGTTGTATCTTAAAATGTAATGATGTATCTTTTTGTTCTAATGTATTCAAATCACTCTTGTTGTGTAATATAGTTGTATACAAAGTTTTGTTGTTTAATGCAATCTCACTTATTCCTTTTTACTTCATTCTTTTTTATTATGACCAAAAAGGGGGAGAAAAATAAGAGAATGTTAGAGAAAAATAAGAGAAGAAAAAAATAAGAAAAAAGAAATAATTTCTTTAATACATTCAGAATACATATATTCAGGGGGAGCCCCACTAAGAAGTACATTGCATACATTGCATATTCTGAAATTTTTATGAAAGGTTCATCACTCAAATGTTTTGTTACCATTAAAAGGGGGAGAATGTTAAGACTAACCAGTTTACTAAGCTTGATTTTGATAATGAATGATATTAAATAACTTAGTTTTGATGATGAACAAACAAATGAGTGAAGAATTAAGGTACTAACAAACTACTTTCCAAGTGTTGCAGTATTAAATATCAAAATAGATTAAGGAAGGTAATTACAAGAAATAAAGATATTAATTATAACATTATTACAATTAACCTCTCGAAGAAAGAAATATAGAGGAATGCCCAAAAAAAAACAACGTTCAAAAGTTATTCAGAATTCATTCAGAAGATTTGCATGAAAGATTAGAAATTAACAACAAATCAGAAGTTAATTAGAAGCTATGAAGAAGCATTTTAGAATGACATCAAAAATAAAATGCACTACTCTAAAACACTCAGAAGTTACCAGACATAACTCAAAACTAGGCTAGAAATAGATAAGAAATTACTCAAAATTAGAATGTAATGACTTCGCACAATAGTAGACATACAAAAGTTAAAATAGAAAATCCTTCTATTCTCAGAAGTTCTTCAAAAGTACACTTGAAGCAATATCAAGGCACATAGAAGAAATGTAGAACCATGACACGCAATACAGAAGAAGTCTCGGTATGTCAGAAGCAAATCAGAGGATGAACATAAGTTTCATCAAGATCATAGAAGTAATACAAAATTTGGATATGGTGCAAAAACATAATGCAGAAGCACTGCCCCATCACATAGAAGTAAGCCTGAATAATGATATGCTAAGTAGAATCAATCCAGAAGACCAGTCAGCTATTCAAAATCATGCTAAAAGAAACATCATCCTGCATAGAAGAAAGGCAGAACACTATCACACTACACAAAAGTAGTAGAGAAACCTTGACACACTATATAGAATCAAGTCAGAAGCATTCTCAGAGGCATGCTTAAGTAAGTGTGATTTAATAAAGACACAAAAAAACAAAGCCTAAGGCTCATAGGCAAATTAGAGGCTACTCAAAAGTTCTTCAGAAGAGTCAAAAATGATCGTTGAAGGATAAGATAGTGGACAAAAATTCTAAAGAGGATATTGCCAAAGTTCACTTATCACAAAAATTCTGAAGAAACACTTCATAAGTTCTGTTAAGTTATAAATTAAAGCATAAACGTTCTGACGACACTACTTAGAACTTTTGAACCCCGACAATATAGAAAATTTGTTACCAAACCCTGCCTAACTAATTTGAAAAAAATGCTAAGGGTCGCAATGGCTAAAACTTTTCAAATCCTATATAAAGAGGATTAAGATGACACCTAAACATAACAAAGATAACACTAACACATTTCTATCATTCAACTCCAGGTGCTACAACACTGTCAAAGTATTCAGAATCTTCAAAATCAGATTTGTGTCAACTTCAAAAGGAGTTTGAATCTGATCTCATTGCTTACTTTGTTCTTTCAATTAGGTTATAATTTTCGTACATGTCTACCTAAATAAGAGGCATTATTTTTTGTACATTCCATTTGCAAAATAAAGAGTTATTGGTAAGCTCTGTGAAATCAATAGTTTGCTAAAGTTTCTAATTAGCTTTGAAAAACTAGTAAGTTAGTTGGTAAGCTTGGAAACCAACGTGTAAAAGTTTCTGGTGAGCTTGGAAAACTAGTAAGTTATTGGTGAACTTGCAAAACCAACAAGTGTTATAGTGGACCTAAGTTTAGTAAAAGAGACTGACTCAGAGTAGTGGAATAGGAACCTAAGAAGGGCCAAACCACTATGTATATGTGATATAAATTATTCTCTTTTATTTTAAGCACATATCTTAAGTCATTGGCCAAAATTTCTAAAAGCTCAATTCCCCCCTTTAGAGCCATCTATCTAGCACTTGGAGCACAACAAATGTCTAGCTTAATACACCCACTTTCCTTTATAATGGCTAGCAATTTCACATACATAGAGAATTCCTTTTTACCCTCTAATCACATGAATGCACCTTTTCTTAATCAATAAAAACAAATTCCCAATAGACTCATGCTTCAATTAACCCACATTGCACATGGTAATTTTCACGAACACTTAGTACGCACAACCTCACTTCACATGTTCACCACTTTGTCAACTGATTCTTTCCTCCCCTCTCCATTAATAACCAATTTTTCAAAGCAAAAATGAGTTTTAATGAAGGTAAGAACTCACTTACTCCTTTCGATTTCAAAAAATCCACAACTGCTTCCCAAGCTCCACGTGTCCAGCATTATTCAAGCATTGATGGAGTGAATAGATGGAAAGAGGGGGAATGGATGTTGAGGGGTGCGACTTCTATTTTCTTGATAATGGATGTTGAGGGGAATTCTTGAGATGAGAGGGGGTGTGTTGTGAGAAGGGGAGTGTAGAGTGACTTGGGTTTTGAGTGGGTTAGGAGCTACATGAACTATTCATGTTAGGCAAAGAAGTTGGGGTAGACATTGCATTTAAAATTGGGTTGGGCACTATTTGGGCATCGCGGCATCTATTTTGGATATTGCAGCTCTCTCACACTGTTTGGGTCACCCTTTTTAGTGCTTAGCACAAATGTCGTAGCTCTTGATGCTAATGCCGCGACTCTCACTTGCTGAAAGGATGTGAACTGAAATGCTATTTCAAATGTTGCGACTCTCGTTCTTTGGTCGAAATGATTACATTGGGTTAATTTGAATGTTGCCGCTCTTGAATGTCTATTTGAAATGCATGCTTCTGGATAATTTGAATGTTGCAGCTCTTAATTTGAATGTTGTGGCCCTTGATTGTTGACTTGAGGATGGACAGAATATGTGATTCGATTGTTGAAATTGGCCACTCCTTGATAATGTGGATCCTTATAAATGTGTGCAACCTAAAAATTAGAGATTAAAGCACATTATTGTGGATGAAGTTAGTGAACTATGATAAAATTTAAATTTGAAAAAGTCTAACTAAAAATAATTTTGCACAAGTAATTCTACTAAATATACAATTGGCAACTACATTAATGCAATTTGAGACTAAAAGAAGGTTTAGAAGCTTGGGTTGCCTCCCAAGTAGCGCTTAAGTTATAGTCTTTAGCCTGACTCTTCCTCTTTATGGTCATTCAAGCTTGACAATTGTTTTGAGGTGATCAATGCCACCCTCATAATAAGGCTTCAATCGCTATCCATCGACTTTGAATGTCCCCTTTTCTTCATGATGATGCTCCATAGCACCATATGGGAAAACTTTGGTTACAATGAATGGGCTTGACCACTTTGATTTGAGTTTTCCAAGGAACAACTGAAGCCTGGAATTGAACAACAACACTTTCTGACTTGGGAAAAATTCCTTTCTCTGGATGAGCTTGTCATGCCATGAATTTGTCCACTACTTGTATATTTTGGTATTCTCATATGCTTCATTGCGAAATTCATCTAGTTCATTGAGTTGCAACAAACATTTTTCCTTGGCTACCTCCATGCTCATGTTTAATTGCTTCATTGACTAGCAAGCTTGATGTTCTAGCTCTATCGGGAGATGACTTGCCTTGCCATATACCAACCTATACGGTGACATTCCTATAGGTGTCTTAAATGTAGTTTGATATGTCCACAGAGCATCATCGAGCTTCTTAGCCCAGTCCTTTCATCAGTTTTGCACTGTCTTTTACTTCACTTGTCTATTTGAAATCTCTATGTGATCATTTGTTTGTGGATGCTAAGCTAGTGCTATTTTGTGCTTGACTCCATACTTTAACTGAAGAGCTTCAAATTGTTTGTTGCAAAAGTGGCTTCCTTCATCACTGATAATTGCCCTCGAAGATGTTTTTTGGAAGAAAATTTAGCACCACCTTCCCATCATTAGTGTGAGTAAGAACTGCTTCCACCCACTTTGATACATAGTTCACTACCAAGAGGATGTACTTGTTGTTGTAGGATGAAGAAAATGGTCCCATGAAGTCGATGCCTTGTAAATCAAAGAGTTAAACCTCTAAAATGTTTTTCAGAGGCATTTCATTCTTTCTCAAGATGTTCCTAGTTCTTTGGCATTGATCACATCCAACAATAAAAGCTTGGGCATCCTTAAATAATGTAGGTCAATGGAAGCCCGATTGCAGAACTTTTGTAGTTGTTTTGTTTCCTTCGAAATATCCTCCACACTCAAGTGTATGGCAATGCTTGAGAATATCTTCCATTTCTTCTTCTAGTACACATCTCCTTATTATTTGATCAGCACAATACTTATAGATAATTGGATCTTTCCAATAGTAATGCTTCACATTAGATAAAAACTTCTTTTGAGGAGGGGACAAATTAGGTGGTATGATGTTTCCTGCCAGATAGTTTACAAACTCTGCATACCATGGAGTAGGCTATGTTGAAGCAATAGCAAACAGTAGCTCATCTGGAAATTGATCATCGATGGGAGGTTTCTTAATTTCTTCCTCTTTTTTTAACTCTAGTCTTAAGAGATGATCTGCCATAAGATTTTCTACTCCTTTCTTGTCTCTGATCTCTAAATCAAATTCTTGGAGTAGAAGCACCCACTGAATGAGTCTTGGCTTTGCACCCAGCTTAGTCAGAAGATATTTGATTGTGGAATGATCCGTGAATACAACCACCTTATTACCAATAAAATAAGACCTGGATTTGTCAAAGGCAAAGACAATTTCAAGCAATTCTTTCTCTATTGTGGCATAATTGAGCTAAGCATCATTGAGAGCTTTGCTAGCATAATAAATGGTGTGGAATACCTTATTCCTTCGCTGTCCTAAGACTACTCTTACAACATAATCACTTGCATCATGCATCAGCTCAAATGGTTTATACCCTTAAGAGTATCAAATACCTTCATACACTCTTCATTAAAATCAAATGATGTACCTTGCACAAGCAAATTGGACGATGGCTTAGAAATTTTTGAGAAATCCTTGATAAATCTTCTATAGAACCCTGCATGCCTAAGAAAGCTCCTGGCTCCTTTGATTGAATTAGGTGGAGGAAGTTTTTTGATGGTCTCTATTTTGGCCCTATCAACTTCAATCACTTTACATGAAATTCGATGCCCCAAAATAATAACTTCTTTCACCATAAAGTGACATTTTCCTAGTTCAACACAAGGTTTGTTTATAAGCATCTATGCAGGAATTGTTCCAAAATTTCCAAACAATGATCAAATGATTTACCAAATATAAAGAAAATGTCCATGAAAACTTTTATGATTTTCTCCACCATGTCAGAAAATATTGCCATCATACATCTCTGAAAAGTGGTCGATGCATTGCAAAGACCAAAAGGCATTCTTCCACAGGTGAAGGTACCATATGGGCATGTGAATGTGATTTTCTCTTGGTATTTTTGGGCAATGGCTATTTGATTGTATCCTAAATAGCCATCTAAAATGCAGTAGGAATCAAAATCTACTAGATGATCCAACATTTGATCAATGAACAACAACGAGAAGTGATCTTTTCTTGTGGCTGTATTCAACTTCCTAGAATCAATGCAAACCCTCCACCCTATAATAGTTCTCAATGGAATTAATTCATTATTTTCATTCTTCACCACTATCATTCAACCCTTTTTTTGGAACCACTTGTGCAGGGCTGGCCCATGAATTATCAAAAATAGGATAAATTACTCCCGCATCTAGCCACTTAAATACTTATGAACCACTTCTTTCATAGTTGGATTTAGTCTTCTCTGAGCTTCCATAGATAGTCTACAATTCTCTTCCATTAAAATTTTGTGTATCCATACTGTTGGGATTATCCTTTCAAATTAGAGATGGACCAACCAATGGTTGACTTGTGCTTTCTGAGGACTCTCAGAAACTTATCTTCTTCTACAATAAAGAGGCTGGAAGACATTATTACTGGTAGCAAAAGATGAATCTCCCAAAAAGGCATAACGCAAATGATTTGGCAGCTATTTGAGCTTAAGTATTGGAGGCTTCTCAATTGAAGGAGCAGACTGAGGAAGGCCTTATCCCAGACTTTCAAAATACTCATGATTATTAGAACCAAAAGAATTCAGCCAATCAATAATTCCTATAATTTCTTCTTCAGGAGTAAAAAGATTAGAATGACTTAGACTAGTTTCTAGTGGATCTGCTAAAATTCCCAAATGCTATGATATCAAAGTATCTATTGAGTTTGTTTGAAAGCAGTTGTCACTTGGTATTGGATACTTAATTGCATTGAATACTTTAAATATCACTTCATCATCCTGAACACGAAGCTTGAATTCACCTTTTTGGACATCGATCACAACTCTTCACCAAGTGTAATAACTCGAGCTCTAGTCGAGGTATTGTCCGCTTTGGCCCCTAGGGCATCCTTACAAGGAACCTCCCCATTGAGCCGCATGGTCTTGTCCCATAAAAGATGCCTCAACCAATTACCACAAGCCCTCAAATATAAGTTAGGACTTCCCCTCTCACTCGGGTAATGTGGGATCTCACATCCATCCCTCCTCAAGGTTACCATGTCCTCATGGCACATACCCCCAAAGACTGTTGAGGATCAGCTCTGATACCAACTGTAACAACCTAGGCTCTAGTTGAGGTGTTTTCCACTTTGGCCCCTAGGGCATCCTTACAAGGAACCTCCCCATTGAGCTACATGATTTTGTTCCATAAAAGGAGCCTTAACCAATTAACATGAGCTACCACATATAAGCCAGGACTTCCCCTCTCACCCGGGCAATGTGGGATCTCACACTAAGAATTATCTCCCCAAAATGATAGGAACATCTTTGTCTTCTTCCATGTCAAGCATCATAAAGTCTGCTAGAAATATAAACTTGTCACTCTTGACAAGTACATCTTCAGCAATGCCTCTTGGGTGCTTGACAGATTTGTCCACCAACTAAAGAGGGATAGTAGTAGGTCTTGCTTTGCCTCGCTCCAATGTTCTGTAAATTGATAAAGGCATATGATTAATGTTGGCTCTCAGATCACATAATAACTTTTCAAAAACAAAATTCCTGATGATACAAGAAATATTGTAGCTTCCTGGATCTTTGAGTTTTGGAGGTAGCTTCCTTTGAATTATTGCACTGCATTCTTCGATGAGGGCAACCATCTCATACTCTTCTAAATTTCTCTTATTTGATAGGATATCTTTCATAAACTTCACATAGCTTGGCATCCATGCGAGTGCATTAGCAAATGGTATATTAATGTGAAGCTTTCTGAAGAGTTCCAAAAACTTACCAAACTGCTTGTCTGGTTTACTTTTCTTTAGTTTTTGAGGAAAAGGTATGGAGGCAACTGGTTGCTAAGGAAGGGCTTCCACTTGCTCTTGCCTTTTTAAATTTTCTTTCACTTTACTCATTAGAGGTTCCAATTCTTTTCCATGTTGTAAAGTGATTGCTTGGCAATGCTTTTGTGGGTTAAATTCAATATTGTTGGGTAAATTTCCTTGCTAACAATTGTTGAGCATGTTTGCCAATTGAGCCATCTGACCTTCCAAGTTCTGGATCTGTGCAGATTGGTTCTGCATATTGGCCCTTGTCTCATCCATAAAATCTTCTATTTTTTTCACAAAGTTGTTAACCTTCACTGATAATATATTTGTAGTAGTGACAAATTGGGATAGAGCAATCTTCTAATCTGCCTTCTTTTCTTTTGGTTACTGCTAAATCCCTTGTTACTCTGCTGAGCTTGTTCTACATTCTATTGATTTCTCTAGGGGAAGTTTGGATTCCTCCACCTTGGATTGTATGTGTTGGAATATGGGTTGTTTTGTTGTTTATTGAAATTGCCAACAAACTGTGCTTGTTCCTATTGAGGTTGTATGAAGGGATTCCTAATTTGACATTCTTTGCTAGGGTGATCTCCTTGGCAGAAATCTCAAAAAGCTTGAGGAACTTGAATAGCATTTACTCCCATTTTCTGTGTGAGAGCATTACTAGCACTTGCTTGAATAGCAAGTGGAACAGAGACAGTAGAAATATCACAATCTTCATATATTCTAGTTGGTTTCTTTGCTAGTGCTCTCTCACTTGGCCATTGGAAATTGTTTGTGGCCATGTCTTCCAACAACTCATATGATTCTTCTTTGGTTTTCTTCATTAGTCCTCCACCTACAGATGCATCAATCAACATTATGGTGGTGTTAGTCAGGCCATTATAAAAAATTTTCACTTGCAACCACCTAGGCAGTTTGTGATGTGGACATTTTTGAATAACTCTTTATATCTCTCCCAGGAATCATAGAGAATCTCGCCGTCATGTTGGATGAAATTATTGATTTCCATTCTCATTCTTACTATTTTTGTTGGAGGGAGGAATTTGGCAAGGAATTTCTGAACCAATTCATCCTAACTTGTGATAGAATTAGCTAGCAATGAATTTAACTAGGCTTTTTCCTTGTCCCTCAAAGAGAAAGGGAACAACCATGGGTTAACGGCATCATCAGAGACTCCATTATACTTGAAGGTGTCACATATCTCCAAGAAGTTGGCAATATGTGCATTTGGATCTTCATTTGGTAGTCTAGTAAACTGAGCTCCTTGGATCATTTGCAAGCTTACTGGCTTGATCTTAAAATTATTGGCAGTAATGGTTGGTCTTCTTGTCACTGGTTGGATTCCAGTAGCTGTTGACAGTGCATAATCCTAGAGTGATAATTGTGAATGATTTTCATTTACATCTCTCGGATCAGCCATGGTGGATTGAGATTGATTGATAATTGTTCCTCTCCCTTCTAATCCTTAGAAGTGTATGCTCTATCTTAGAATTAAAAGGGATTAAATCACTGCTCTAAGATCTTTGCATACACTTATGAAAGCTCCTCGAAAAGAAACAAAAATTAAAATCAATAACAAAAATAAAAGAAAAACTCCATAACAAAATTAGATTTATTTATTTTGATATTGGCAACACTACCATCCCTAGAAATAGTGCCAAAAACTATGAAGAAAATAAGAAAAATTTAAGTTAGAAAAGAGAGAGTGCAATGGAGTGTGGAAGATCCATCAAGAAACCAAAAAGAGAACCAAGTGATTAGCAAGCACTGTAACATTTGAATCAAGTGCCACGACATTCAAATTGAATGGAAGCAAATCAAGTGTCGTGACATGCAATTTGAGAGCCGTGAAGCTCAACATGCTATATGGATGATATAAAAATAAGTTTTTACACATCTTTGGGGACTCTTTGGCAAGGTTTGGAGGCTTAGAAACAAGGAAGGGAAGCAACTACACAAGATTGAAGGGGGGAGCCTTCTTCCAAGAGCATGGAGAAGTTTATCTCTTAATATTTTTTTGTTCTTTTTTTGGTTATTTTCCTTTATTAATAATGTTTAAGATAATTTATATTGTTTTCCTTGATTTCATTATGAGGTAAGTACTTTAATCTAGGGGAACAATGTAGCTGAATAATAATTATTTAGTTTTATTATGTTTAATGCATTTCTTTGTTTGTTCGTTATCTATGTTGAGTGTTTTATCCGATTTTAATGCTTGTGAAAAAATGCTAGCCCTTTCAACATGATATGTGATTCAATTTGAGGCAGAGAAGTGATAATTGAATTAGACGATGATTAACCACCATAAGATGATCATGATGATAGAGATATCCATAAAGCTCATGAAACATTACGAGTTTCTTAATCTTAATGCATCTTGACTGGTTTGTCATTTTGTATGAAATTAACTAATTGAGATAGGTTGTTGTGACTTGAAAAAGAATAACAATTAATTAAGAGAAACCCGTTATCAACATCGGAGCAAACATTGATTGTTAAAATTGATGAAACTAAATATGCTTACTCTTGTGAATTCAAAAACCCCTAGATGTTTTAATCAGTGTCTTTTTTTATCTGTCCAGAATCCACATCATTACCAAAGTTTATTAATTTATATCTTTTCTTTACACTTTCTTACCACATTCCAATCTTTCAAAGAAGATTTAGAGTTAGAGTAGTTGGTAATTGGCATATATACATCTTCATGGGAATGATATCTTACTCACTCTTTATTACTTGTTGACTATACATGCAATTGCATTAAGGAAAATCCACAATAGCAGCCCATCAACAACAATGTTCCTACACTACCACAAGAGAAAACATTCCTCCAAGGAGGTTTCTTTCCCCCTTGTGCATTATTTTTAACATTGAGTTCAACATTTGGTTTAAGTTTAAGGGTAGTAAATATATTTGGGGATATTTGGGGATATTTGGGGATTTTCATTCAGTTTTGATTTTTTTTCAAAGTTAGGTATAATTACTTTGATGAGATTCACTTTTGATGTCTTAGCTAAGAAAATGCAAGAGCAATTGTGCGAAATTGATGAATTTGAATGAGTTGGATTAATTCTCTCTCGATGATCATTAACCTATGCTCAATTTTTTGTTGCCATTCCACATGATTTAGAAGGAAGGATAGGCACTACCTTGTGATTGAATGATCCTTGTGATAAGTCTTTATTCTTCATGAATGGTGAACTTTCTATTGACCACAATATGTTATGATCATGTGAAGTATATGTGTACTAGTTGTTAATGTTGTGAGTTTATTTGATTGACATGAGCATGTTATAACTTATTTGATTATTCCTCAAAAGCAAAATTCTAGATAACATGTTTACTTGAAATTGATTTAGGTATTCTTTGATTAGTTTAAGCCTTTCTAGATAACCTAGTACAATCATGTCACTAGTGTCCCCATCGAGCCTTAATGAAAGAATGGCATATGCAAGGCATGTGAAAGACCACCATTCAACTTTTCTTTCTTTAGCTTTATCATTCCAATCCTTTTAGCCTGAAAAACCATGCTTAAACTATTAAGAGACATATTCTATACACATGGTTGTTAGAGAGGTATGAGTGAAGAAAAATAAGACAAGTTTAGGGGTATTGAAAAGACAAAAACCAAAACAAAGAAAAAGGAAAAAAGAAAAGAATCACTAAGGATTCATCCTTCAACTGGGGGGATTACATCCCAATGAACTCAAAAGAAAATAAGTTTGAGGGTGTGATAGTAATATAACACATAAAAAGAAAGAGAGAAGCAAACAAAAAGTAAAGAGAGTGAACATTCATGTGCAAATTCAATTATTATCTCTTACTTTGTGAATATTTATTCCTTTTCTTTTGTTAGCCAAAACCAAGGCCCCATTGCAAGCTTAACAAAGACCTATTGATCCAAGAGGATAGAGTTTTCTACATTAGTGGAGAGGGATTATGAAAAGCAAGCTTATGAGATATTTTATGAAAATCATTAGAATCATTGAATTGAATGCCGCTGATTGAGAAGCACATATGTAGCATGAGATTAACAAAGCACACACAATTTCACTTCATGGAGAGATTAATGATGCATAAGTTTCATGAGATTACTTGGTAAGTATTTTGAATGATTTCTAAGTTATGTGTATATGTGTAATTTTTCTAGCATGTTTTTTATTTTTTAAGAGAGACTTTCCTGATTGATTTATGAATTGTGATTGTTCTTTTGCTTGAGGATGACTAAAATCTAAGTTTTGGGGTATTTGATAAGCTCATAATTTACCATATTATAATATCTAAATTTACATTTTTTTATGTTCAATTGACATGAGTTATCAAAATTGATAAAATATTGCTCTTAATGGACTTAGTTTGTGTTTCAGGCATCAAAACATGTTCAAAAGGAGCTGAAGATTACAAAAGGCATCACTCCAAAGAAGTGTTTGGTACATATGGAGACTAAATTGACACAAGTGTTCAACATAGAAGTTGTAAAATTTCAAATTAAATATCCAAATAATCAAGAATCATAAGATTTGGAGATCAAACATAGAATTTATGACCAAAATACTATAATTATCTCAGACTTTAGATCTGCTAAATATGACAAAGGCATCACTTGTATATGGTTTTTGGCATATATAGAGGATTATTTGGAGACAGTATTCAACACTAAAGTTATAGACCTTAGAATTATCTTTCCAATGAATTAGAAATCACATGATTCTAATATTGTATGAAAAAGATATATCCAAAATAGTGAACACTGCTCTTGTATCTTGCGAATAGTGAGTTGGGCACCACTGCTCCCATGCTGAGCATGTGAAGCATTATAACTTTACCCCTAAAGAGGAATTACATAGGGATTTTGACCCTAAAGCAGTATAACGTTTAGGGAAACTTTAGGTGGTATGTTTTTGGGTTTTTGAGAGGATTTTTGAGAGGAGAAAAGAGGAAAATGAAGGCTAGAAGCAAAATTACAAAAGGACTATGTTGCAAATCTAGAGGAAGATCATCAACTCAAAGTTTTATTTTTCTTTCGTGTTCTTCCTTTAACATTTGAATCATGTTTAGAATGCTTGAAATTATTTTCGTTATCATTATGAGTAGCTAAACTCCTCTTTCTAGAGGGAGATGGATCTTATGTGGATTTCATGGTGTGATCAATGAATTGGGTGATTGACATTGTCATTGGTTTATTTCTAATGCTTTGTGATTAATGCTTTTAATTTACTGGTCATTTATTGAATGATTAAATATTTAGGATTTGACACTAGGAGAGGTAATCCTAAATAGGATCTAGGTATCATGATATAAAATCATAGATGACTCGGGAGAGCTTCTAGGTTCTATTAAATCACATAAAAGAATCACAATTATAATGTATTCTTGATCTTTCAATTTTTATAAGGATATTGAAATTGGGGGATTAAGAGTAGATACTTGACTCGACACTCGAGAGAGGTAGTTGAGTGTTTTGGAAATTCTTGATTTATAAACTAACACAATGATCAACATAAAATAAGTTAAAAACTCCATGACTGATGCATAAGTGAAGTCAAGCCTCTAGTGTTTCATACCTTGATTTCTTATTACCAAAGCGTGTCATATGTATTTCTTATTCAATTCCTTAATTCTCAACTATCCAGATAAAATTAGGATCATTCTCACAATAGCTAGTGATTAACTAAGATCTGCAATCCCTGTGGAGACGACACTCTCTTACTATTCCATTACAAAACTTGACATCATACACTTACAGTATAATTTGCAGAGCAAATAAGAGTGCTGTGGTGCCCAACTCGCTATCCACTAGATATAGGAACAATGTCCACTATTTTAGATATCTCTCTCATAAGATATCATAAGTACATGATTCTTGATGCGTTAGAAAGATAAATCCAAGGGATACAAATTTAGTGTTGAACTCTTTCTCAAATAAGCCTCCATATATGCCAAAATTATATACAAGGTATGCCTTTGCCGTATTTAGTAGATTTGAAGTGTATGATAGTTGCAGTACTTTGGCTATAAATTCCACATTTGATCTCCAAATCCTATGATTCTTGATTCTTTAGATAGGTAATTTGAAGCACTACAACTTCTACTTTGAATAGTTTTCTCGAATCAATATCCATATGTACCAAACATTTCCTTGAAGTGGTGCCTTTTGTAATTTGTAGCTCCTTTTTGACATATTTTGATGCCTAAAACACAAACTAACTCTATTAAGTGCAATATTTAATCTAATGTGATTATGATCCAACAAAATCATGTAAATTAAAAATCCAAAATATGTGAATTTAGGTATTAATACATGGAAAATTATGATCTTATCACTTATAAGTGAATTATATTCAATTATATTGTATCTAAATTAGCCAACTTTTGACACATTCTTGAGTTTTTCTGGGTGTATTTGTGGTTTATATGTCTATATTTGATCGCAGGCACATAAACGCATAAAAGAAGAAAAATACACACAAGAAAGGAATAAGGAAAAGGAGCAAAGTGAACAAACTAGAATAATTAACAAGTTACAGAAAAAGGGGAGAAATTAAAGGCCAACAACATGATGCCGCAGCATCCTTTTCAGTGCTACAGCATTGAAGTTTTGAAGGCAATAGTTTTGATGCCACAACATCCTTCTAGAATTGAGAAAAAACAAAAGTTCCAGCAACTTTGATGTTGCAGCATCACTTTTTGATGTTGCAGCATCCATTCAAACCAAGGCAAAATCCCTCTTTCGAGCAGTGTTAATGTCGCAACATCATTTTCTAGTATCGCAGCATCCTTCCAAACCAAAGAGAAAGTAATGTTCCAGCAATGTTGATGCCACAACATCCATTTTGGTGATACAACATCCCTCTAGAATCAAGGCAATGTGTATTTTGATGTCGCAACATCCAATTTTGATGCTGCAGCATCGAAGCTGGAGATAAGATACTAGATTTTCTAAGATTACTTGGCAATGATGATGAATTTTTGGAATTGCTTGGAAATATTGTAAAATGACAAATATTCAAGGGAAGAAGTATAAAAGCAAAGAGAGGTCACCCTAGATCTTATCTTGGAGAGTTTAGGAAACATTTTTGGATTTTCTTGGAGACGTTTTTTGGGGAGGAAGGAGCTTCAAGCTGCAACCCAAGCCAAGCACCATCTAGAATAGTTTTCTATCACTTAATTCCTCGTTTCTTTGCTGTTTTACATCTTATTCATCATCTATAACTTGGATTAAAGTTGGAATCTGAATTTTGATAATGATATATGAATATTTTATGGATTTTTATTTCATTACGAGTAGCTAAACTCCTCCTTCTTGAGGAGAGATGGATCTTATGTTGAAGTCATGGTTTAATCAATGAGCTATGCTATCGAGTATGTTTTATTGATTTATTCATGATGTTGTATGATTAATGCTTTCAATCTACTAGCCATTTATTGAATGATATTGCATTTAGTATTGACACTCGGGAGAGGTAATTTTGGATGAGATCTAAACATCATGACATGTAATGCTAGATGACTTGGCAAAGTTTCTAAGTTATGCGAGATTATTCAAGGGAACCATAAGTCTTAATGCATTCTTTATAATCCAATTTTTATAAGGATATCAAAAGTGGAATATTGAGAATAGGTACTTAGCCTGACACTCGAAAGAGGGGGTTAAGTGCATTGGGATTCTTGATTGATAAATTGATAAAAGTAATCAATACATAATGAGTTGAAGAGACCATGATTGAAAAACAAGTGAAGTCAATCCTCTAGATGCCTCTTTAACTTGATTTCTTTCCACCAAGAACCTATCCATTTCTATCTCTTATTTAAATTTTTCTTATTTGATTTTTCCAGAGAAAATTAGAATTATGCACTGTAATAGCTAGTGACTAATTAAAATCACTAGTCCCTGTGGAGACAATACTCACTTACCATTTTATTACAAAGCTTAAAGCTGTGCACTTATAGTATAGTTTGCAACGAACAATCACCATGCCCCCTTTCTCTCCTCCCATTCACGCCAGAAGAGAAACAACCATTTTCAGCCCCCTTTGACACCCCATCTTGTGACTGATTTCAAGATAGAAAAATCCCCCCTTTGGATGTGTATTCATCCCATGTCCCTATTGCTCCAAAATCCTACCTATTAGGAAGTGTAAGAGGAAGTTGTTATCTCTCATTTTGCTGTTGTATATGGTGGATACTTGAAGATTCAAGTGGATTTTTGTTCTAGAGGAGAATCAACACCAAATTCATTGGTTAGACTCTTTCCCATAATCAATTTTGAATTTTTTTTATTTAGGGTTAGGTTTGGGCAATTTGTGGGCAGCAAATTGGGGGATTTTGCATGATTTGACATGGGGAAAATGGCTAGGGTAATTATTGTAGTGTTTTGGGGTGATTAAAGGGGGGGGGGGGGGAATCTTTGTACGTTGCTATCCACAAAGTGGACAATAACATTTTTCAAGGTTGGAATAGGTTTTGGGCGTAAGTGGTGGTTTGGCAGCACACGAGATGAATTGGAGTTAAATTGAATTGTTTATGATGTTATTGTAATGTTTATTGTATTAAATGTTGGATGTAAGTGGTTGGGAATGCATGAAACTCAATATATGTTGCTAAAAATTAGAGTTAAATCCATGCACATGTAATGTTTGATGAAATGCCTCAATGATAAACAATTTAGAATTGAAGAATGTGATTAAAATCCCTAATTGGCCATTAGTTAAGCATCAAAACAGTGTATGGAATGCACTAAATGTTTGTCTAAGAAGTAGTTAAAAATTGGGTAGCAATAGAGATACATTGAAATGCTATCTAGCTAGGATAAAGGTGGAGATCAATTTCTACTAAGCCAGATTTTTAAGAGGCAAACGTCTGACTAGATAGATTGAAGATGGCATTCCCGAAGTCAGAGGCATCAACTTCCCTCCATAGGAGAACATGAAAAATCATCCTTCGTTTCTTTAATTTCCACTACTCGCTCATCTTCCCTTTTCTTCCTAAAGTTCAGTTGCTAGAAGACTTCATTTCCTTAGCAGATATGTCATAAAATTGATGGGGATGGATTAATATAGATTAGATGTGGGGAAAGATCAATTATTTGAATTAAGGTTTTCCAAGAATAGGAAATGGTGTGATTTCTGGTAGCTATATTTGATTTGAGTAAGAGAATGAGATGAGTGTCCTTGGGAATGAAATAGTAAGTCTTGGACAAAGATGAACTGACTTCAAACAAATGCTTTGTATGAGAAGAAGCATTGACATGGATTTGAGACAACGATTATAAAAGACATGGATTCTTAGACAAATGTTTACTAACTTTGGACAAATGCTTTGTCCAAAATGGGATGATTAGATAGAATTAATTATTTGAAATGAGCCAATACTTCAAACATTTGAAGTGAAGCCTTAGACAAACCAAATTAAAACACTTCATTCATAGATAAAGACAACAAATTCTATGCATTCACACTGGTCATGCCTAGCTCTCTTCTAATGTTGCAGAAGGTTTCTAATGGTAGTGGTTTGGTGAAGATATCTCCAAGTTGATCATTTGTAGGCACGTGTTCCAGACATATATCATATTTTTCTACATGATCTGTGATAAAATGGTGTCTAATCTCTATATGCTTAGTTTGAGAGTGTAAAACTAGGTTCTCTGTTAAGCATATGATACTAGTATTATCACACCTAATGGGTATGTCTCTATATTTTAATCCACAATCTAGAAGATGCTGATTCATCCAAAGTAATTATGCACAACAACTTCTGGTAGCTATATACTCAACTTCTACAATAGAAAGAGTAACACTAGTCTATTCTCTAGAAAACCATGAGAAAACTATTTCCTAAAAATTGATAGGTTCCACTACTGCTCCTTTTATCAACTTTGTATCCTACAAAGTCAGCATATGAATAACCAATCAATTCAAAACAAGATCCTTTGGGATAGCAAAGTCCTAGACTTGGTGTGTCTACTAGATACTTAAAGATTCTTTTTACTATGATGAGGTGAGTTTCTCTAGGACTAGCTAGAAATCTTGCACATAAGTTTCCACTAAATAAAATATCTGGTCTAAATGGAGTAAGATAAAGAAGATATATAATCATGCTATGGTATAATTTATGATATGCAAGTTTACCCTTTTCATCCTTATTTAGCCTTGTCAATGTACTCATTGGAGTGCTTAATTCTCTTAATTTTTCCATTTTAAATTGCTTTACCATCTGATGGCTCAAATTTAATACCTCGCAAGTGCACGGTCGATGTATAGTCTAGTGTGCTTATGCAAGGGTCGATCC
>JAYJMB010074889.1:0-23138 GCA_036873735.1 Pouteria campechiana
GGATGGATTTGGGATAAATGGAAATGTGGGGACGAATTTGAAATTGAATATAAAATAAGGGGACAGATTTGAAAATACCCCATTACTAATGTGATGACTATTTTACTTTTTTAATATGTTTCACTTCCTAATACATTCTACTCAAATAAACCCTTAGTGAAGCTATTCAAGCAAAAATAAGATTTGTTTTTTTGATAAAGCTACCTTAAGCAAAAATAGGACTATTTAGTAAAGTTATCTAAGAATTGGTTGGGGATAAGGATAAGAAAAGGCATAATGAGTATACAACTTAGACACTATAATAATTTTGTAATAGAATAGGTTCGAGAGCACTAGCATATAACTAGTATTAGTCCCACTTTTGTATAGGTGCTACTTAAGCCCATCAAGGTATTGGTACTGAACCTTTCAGCTTCCACTATGATGTGAAGGGAAGGGCACTTTTTATATGAAGCATACTTGGGCTCATAACAGGTATAAATTTCATGTCTTGAGTTTTATTTTTACTTAGAAGGAGACTCCCCCTCCCCATGTGAGAACCCTTGTCAAGGGCATCAAGGATTTTGACTAGTGATAATGTGAAGAGTGCATAGGAGTCCCACATTGGCTATGCATTAAGGGGTAGTTTAAGATAACTGGGGCAACATGGGGAAACATTAGTGCATAATTATTATGGGTCTTGTTGGATTCAAGACCCAACCCCACATTTGGACTAGATTGTGTGGTAGTAAGGTTTCATTTGGATGGGGAGTGTGTAGCAGTTGTGTTGGTAGTACAAGTGTATTATTTTGGGGGTTGTATTTGTTTGACTCTTGTTTCGATGATGAACAAACCTGCATAATATCTGTGATTGAGTAACTTATTTTTATATGGATTGGTGTAAATAGGTTTTGGAATGGCATGTTCAAAATGAGATTAATTTCAAGTTAAGCTAAAATGTCGACGGATTACATATCAGTTGACATTTTCTATAGAATGTGCTTTGGGGTAAGTTGAAAAATCTCAATGGTTTTAAATCAGGTGAAGTGGAACTTCAACTAATTGCCAAACAGGGACAAATTTAGTGAAGTTGAACTTTGATTAATTGTCAAATAGGGATAAGTCCGATGAAGTTAAACCTCTATGGATTTCTTGTAAAGAAAAAATGTTGACAATTTTTGTTCACATAGACAGTTATCCAGTTTTGGTTTTCATGCCTTCTTGACTCATTCTTCAACCTCTTTGAGAGAAAATCTCCTACTAGTCATTGGACTATAAAGTGAGGGATTGCTTGATGAAAAAGATCTTAGTATGAGGGAAAAAGAAAAGATCCAAAAGGCTTTGATAATCTCTATTTTGTAGGTGATCGTGATAATCTTGGGTGCTATGGATTTCATTGAAGCTTAGTGTCACCTGTGGTGTAGAATTGTTGTAAGTTGAGTTTATTTGTTTTTTAAAGTATATTCATTGTGCCTTGATTTAAGTTATAAACTAAGAGATAGTTGAATCATTATAGAGTGTGTAACTATACAAACCACTTAGAGCTAAAAATCTAGAGAATAGAGAATCTGTACAACTTATAATTTGAAGATTAAGTTGACTAGTGGAAACCAAGTCTGTGAATTTAACTTGGAGAGCGGAGTAGGTAGGATTTATCCATCCACTATAATTTTTATTTTTTTGATTTTGTTTATATGGGTTGATAGTTTGATATAATTGACATACATCCGTTAATTCTAATTGTACAAGCCATAGTACGAGATCAATAGTGTTAGAAAAGTGAAGTAGGAAAGATACGGTTTTTAATGAAAAGTAAAAAAATTTAAAAAAAATAAAAAGATAAGTAATTATATAAAAAGAAAAAATAAATAATTAAAAATAATTAAAAATATAAGTAATTATGTAAAAAAGTTGAATTATTATGATAATTAAAACATCATTTCAATCTTAAAAGGTATGTAGCTAATGCGAGTCAAAAGGACATCAAGAGAGAAGTTGCAACTAATGTTTAGAAAATCAAACCAAAGGTTGAACTAATTATGTTGTTCTAGTTCAATTGGTGGAGTGAATTGGATTGAGTTGGTGATGTCAGTATGATATAATTATAATAAATAATTATAATTATAATTAGTTATCAATAATTTTATAAATTAATGAGTTTAATTTTTAAATAAGTATATTTAAATTAATATAAATATATTTTAATTATTTTTTATTTTTTATATTAAAAAAAGAAAAATCAGTGACTGGCCTCAACCGAACCCGTGCCTCAGCCTGTTCCTAGTTTGACTGGTCAACCCATTCGCTCTGGTGTGGTTTTCTAAATACTGTTGCAGCCACTTAACAGCGAAAAGGAATCGTTAGTACAAAAATAAGCTTTGCACGTTTTCTCCATCCAACAGAACCAAAATGGGCTGGAGTAGCGCAAAAGGCTTGTAGGCAGAATAAGCTCAATGGTCCGATCCAGCCTAATGGCTGTCAGCAACCTGAACCCATCGAACCTAACCTCAAAATGGGTTAAATGGGAGTATTGGGTTAGAACATGCGATCAAGCGTGAACATAGTTTTTAATTGCTATCGTTGTTTCGGCTATGCCAATCTTTGTCCTTAATTATTACAGCTGTTCACGGATGCCAATTTATTGCTTTGGCCGGTAATTGCGAGGTGCAACAATCCCATAGTACGAAGCAATGTACGGCTGTGATTTTCTCCACTTTGATCATTGAATTGCAACCATTTTCGACAGATATCTTAAATTCTACAGATATCTAATGAGAGACATTTTGTACATTAAAAACCCGAAAATAAGATAACTTGTGAATTGCCATCATAAAAATGTTGAGATAACTCAGCCATGCAATCTCACTAATCAATGGTCCAGATCGTGCAAATGCACCTAAATAGCACGTAGACGATGCTAACGGGCACATTTTTCTGCTAGGAAGCTGGAAATGTTGGAGTGTAAAGAAGCCATTCCCATTCAAATAGGAGATAGCGTCAAAATTTCAATCATTTATCTGGAAACCATTAGGTAATTAGTAATAATTAGATCAATATATGGTAATTAAAAACTTTAATGGGCCTGAACACGCACCAGGTTTATTGAAAATGTATTGTAAACATTAAATAGATAATGAAATTAAATCCAATCGATATTTTAAAATGTCTAAGCGAATAGATTATACTCTTTTGTTGCATTCAATTTATAATATCATTCTATTTCGGTAATTATTATCATTTAATTTATAACACTGTTAAAATAAATTGGTTTAAAGGACTTGCTTCATTTGTTGCCGACCTTAGGGTGATGTTTTCTTCATGCATTGGTTCCAATATTTGTGGCACTAGGTGAACAATCTTAGATAAATTTATACTCCTTTAAGTTCTCTACTCAACGTAGAAATTCCTCGAATTTGAGAGTTTTTTCGTCATGAATTCATAAACATTGATTTGTTTTAATCTCTGTTTTAGCTGTTTTTCATCAGAAGCTGTTTGAATTTTAGATTTATTAGTAGACAGAAATGCTGATTAGGAGACTGAAGTGCGGTTACTGCCATTTATGGGAAGATAGGTTTCATCAAATTTTCATCTATATATTTCATATATAAAAAAAAATTAATCTCAAGAATCACTCGTCCAACTAAGTAAACAACTAATGAGATTCGTAAAAGTGGCTCACTGTGGTACCGGGTCCAAATTGCGGGCAAATTACACGAGTTTAGTATATTTTTTACATCTCGAGATTTATTCATTCAAATGATTTAAAATTTTAAAATTTTGCACCTAAATTTTTATCTGCATTTCGATAGATTTCTATGATTACCTAATTTATGGTTTGAGAGATGTAAAATCCGTTCCCATTTAAACCGTCCACGCCATCTCACTCCGAGGCAGTACATCCAAACCGTTGATCATTCAATCCAACGGTTCCAAAATGATGAAAGTTCATATCCTATAAGAATACTTATGTATCAAAAGTTTATAAATTTTCATTCCTAAAAGATGCATAAAGCTTGGGTTATTGGTCCGTGAATTCTGGCATCGTGGAGAGTCAGAAAACAGAGTATTCGTTTAAGACCGGGACTTTGATAGGTAGATGGATAGCTTTGGCGGGCGAAACCGGGGGGGATGTGAGAAGGCTGCGCATGAATGGCTTGATCGATCGAGAGGCCTTGGACTAGCTGTGAATCGTGTAATTATAGAGTAATGGGCTATTAAATCTACCTAATTAAATGAATGTGGCAATTAATTCTCTGGGGCTCAATATTCCATCTAGTGGTATTAACCGAGGCTTAGCTACGGGTGTAAATCACGGTTTAAATTTTCGTTTTCAACACCTAAATGGAAGAAATAATTTGATTAGATGCATCTCACAAATAAGTGCACGGAAAATTATAGATTTTAGTTGATGAGAGCCTCGCATACTCTGCGCATCCGTTCAGAGCACATTGAATAACTTGAATTGGATCCATAATATGGTTTGGATTAATCAATGCACCGTATATTGGTTTTAACCGATGGAAGTTGATAATAGTACAGTTTGTTTTGTGACTCCGATCCTACTTTAATTAATATATCTGGATAACTAAGCGGCTTTGTAGAAACACTTCTTCAAAGTTTATTTAAAAAAAAATTGGACGCATTTGTTGTTTTCTGAAAAAGTGGATTCCTATGACCATGTGAATGAAAATAAATTTTATAAAAATGTATTTTACTATTAGAGTTCCGTTAGGATCCTTTTCTGGCTTCCTTAAAGAGGATTGATTTATCTACAGTTAAATTCAAATGAGTGGTTTAGACGTAAGGAAATATTTTCAAAAAGGAAAAAGTCCATACGATTAAACACCGTCAAACTAATTAAACTTGATTAAACTCTGCCAAACCCATCAAATCTGATCAAAGCACTATAATTAGATTTAATTGCACAAGAGCAGCTCCATTGCGATACATTCCAACAAGTATTCAAAGTAAATCATTCAACAACACTTGGAGTCTAATCTTTTTTGTTCTTTACTGCTATATTTATTGTGCTTTTATCAGTAAACTTCGTACACTTTGCCTATTAAAAGACATTCATTTTTGTACACGTTTACTTACTATTTTTTCATTTGCAAGCAAGGAGCTTGTATCTTATAGTGAACCACAAACAGGAACACTTGCTAAAGATTGTATAAGTTGTTGGTGAACTTTGAAAACCAATTTGTATAAGTTGTTAGTGAACTTTGAAAATCAATGTGTGTAAGTTTGTTGGTGAGTTTGAAAACCGACAAGTGTTAGTGGAACCTGGGCTTAGCAAGGGAGACTAACTCAGAAAAGTAGAGTAGGTACCCAAGTTAATAGTCAAACTACTATAAAAACTATTGTCTCAATGTGCTATATTATCTTTCCTTTTTTATTTCAATATTACCTTTTGAACTTGATCAAAATTTTTAAAGGCTCAATTCACCCTGCTTTTTGAGCCATCATTAGCTAGGGACTAACATAGGAGAAACAATTGTGAACTGAATGGGTTTCAAACTCAAAATTAATGGATGGGTATCATAGAAAGGCAAGACAAAAATGAGAGGAGGAAGAGGAAAAGAAAGAGTAGAGGGAGTTGTAGAAGACGAACAACAGGAAGAAAAAGTGAAAGAAGTGAGAGAAGAAAGAAGAGAAGAACAAGAGGAAAAAAAGTAGGGAAGAAGAGACTGCAGCAGCTTCCATGTCTCAGCCATCTAGATCTAGATCTGTTGCCTCCTCCTCACACCCCACCTCACAACCCAAACCAACTCCACACCACTTTCCTAAACTCACTTCCCTCAAAACCTTCTTATCCAATAAATTCTCTTAGGTTAACTCTTGGTTAAATAACCTGGAAAACCATGTCACATCTAGCTTCTCCCATCTAAACCATAGGGTGGACCAACTTGAGAAACTATAAACCTCAAGCTAGACATCATTGTAACTCTTATAGAGTCCACCTAACCACCTAGACCTTCCAAATCCTAACCCATGGGTCATGGAAAGATGAAAGGCATGGTAACTCATTTACCACATAATTCATCTTCTATTGAATCCATGGATTATCAAGCCCAATCAACTAAAATTCCTTCACTCATCCATCCAAGTCCATTTTCTTTGTCTTCTACACAACCTCAACCACCTTCCTAACCAAAACCAACTTCTCAACCACCAATGTAGCAAAATGCTGAGTTGGAACAAACCTCTCTACTTAACCCTAAAACTACCTTGCCAATCAAATGCTAGGATTATTATGTTTGATTTTGATGATAACAAAACTTATATTAAAATGAAATAATATGAGTGCTTAAATTGTTAACAATACATGATTGTGACTTAATGATTATTGATTGATATTTGATGATATGCTTGAAACGTATGCATGATCATAAAAGTTTAAATCATACTAGCATATAATCATCTTTAATATATTAATATTTCTGATGCATTTAATCTTAATTATTATATATGTTGAATTATATGATTTGCACTGAGCCTTATTGAGTTATTATATTATGTGCCTGAATAAAGATGCATATTATCCTTGCTCCACAACATGTGTAAACTATATAAGGATAAAAATATTTTGATTAAAATGATATATTTGAAAACTAACAATATAACAAGTGCAGAAAATCTCTAAGTGCAAAACTACAACTAGCCATGTCAAATATCTACTGCAAAAGGATTAAATTACTAAAGATTATGGAAGAAGAGGAAGAGAAAAACAAGGTTTCCAACATGAGCTACAAGGAGTTTGCTTTGTCTGTAAAATCCAATGAGAAATCTCTTCAGAAAAATGTGAAGCAAATACAAAAATGAAGCCATGGTCAAGGAGAATAAAGTTATTCAAAAAATTTGGACTATCTATATTGACTAGATAGAGTTTGTCTAAGACAAAGTAAGAAGAAGTAATTCCATCAAGTACTCAGACAAAGGAGGCAAGATATAAAGATAAGAAGAAGCAACTTCTTCTGAACAAAGATAGACAAATCAAGAATGAAGTAAGCAAGAAGTTGCAGAGATGAACTCCATCAGTTGCTCGAACAAATGAGGAATTTAACTTTGTCTATGATATCAAAATTCTTTTGTAACTTATTACGGACAAAACAAAAGATGAAGTGAAAGTGACATAGTGAGCACAAACGAATCTACATAGACAAAGTAGCTGCTTGGACAAAGCGGACTTCAATGCACAACCATATTCGTCTATAACTTAATACAAACAAATTTAAAGACAAAGTATAGAGCCTAATTCATCCAAGACAAAGCAGAGTAGAATTCATCTATCACCTTCTACAGTCAAATGATGAACAAAAGAAGAATGCCTTACTATGTCTGTCAAAGCAAGACAAAGCTGAATTTGTCTATAGACCAGTTTAATTTCATCTTCGTCTGTTACTTACTACATATAAATCATATTTATGAAGGATGGACTGATAGATGAATTTTATAAGAAAATTAGTCCAAGACTTATGACAAACAAATTTAGAGACAGAGAAAGGTTGTAACTTGTCCAAGGTTAATTTAATTATGTGACTTGCATCAAAATAATATCTATGCTCAAATGCTTTTGGCGTACAGACTTATCTCAGTCACCACTTCCTGCAACAAGCGGCATTGTAGGTTTTTCAGCTATGTCAAGTTATATTTTAGCAACAGCTTATCTTCCTCTCTGTAAATGAACGGTGTTGCATCAGCTCAAGATGAATCAGAAGGCATACACTCGAATGATAGAAATCGCAACAGTCTTCTTCATTTAAAGTTGCTCTTATTCTTGCATCCTTTCCAACACACTCCTCTGCAATGATCAAGTTTCTGAAGATCTATTTAAGAAGATGACTTGGGCGGTTCAAAGGTTGTGAAGGAATATATTTCAAATGAGCCTAATCTTATATAAATCCTTCCACCCATGGCCAAGAGCTTAAATTGTTATCTATCTTTTATGAGCTTTAATCTATCAATCTTTATGGTCATTGATTTTCCATTATGGGAAGATTGTTTGTATTACTAGAGCTGTAAAAGATCACATCATCCCCTATGCTTCACTGTAACATTTTGTAAAAGTGTATTAGCTTTCTGGTTAATCTGAAAACCAAAGAGTTGATGGTAATTTCTGAAAAACTATCAAGTTTGCTGGTGTTCTTAGAAACCTATGAGTTTCGAGCTCGTGAAAACTAGAAGAGTGCGAGGAGCATTGTGTTTACACCCCTTGGAGCTAGAATCCAGAAGAGTGCTAGGAGCACTATATTTATACCCCCTAGAGCGAGACTCTAGAAGAGTGTTGAGAGCACTATTGTATTTTTATTATATGGGATATAGTGGAACCCAAGGCGCAATGAGTGTGTGCTCTTGGAAGAGTGGATGTAGGGACAGGAGTTCCCAAACTACTATAAAAATTATGTTATTTGTGTATGTTTGTTTAATAATTTTATCTTTCATACACTTTATGATTTTATGACTTATCTTACAACACACCACGCACAAGCATGAAAAGAGGAAAATTATTCAATAGGGGTTAAGCAATGAATTTTCTATAAACCCAATTCACCTTCTCCTCATGGGTTAAGCCATACTATTGGACTCTACATCAACTCCACCTTTCCTAGACCTATTTCACCCAAATCATAGCCATATCCTCAACTGATATCTAGTTCCCATTCATCCTCATCCTCATCCTCCCATTCTACAACCTAAGACAAACATAACACCACTTCCTTACCTAGGGGTGCAACTTGGGTCGGGTTCAAGCCAAACCCATCTCACAGGACCCATTTTTTTTGAGTGCTCAAACCCACATTTTTATAACATAAACTTGAAGAACCCAGCCTAAACCCAAATCCAATTTAAAAACCATCCAACTCGGGTTGACCCCAGCCCGAACCCGATTTGCATATGAATATACATATATATTAACATTTTATCGTCGAACTCTAAGTCCTTGTCTTATTGCTGCAAGTGCCAATTGGGCCCCCTTTCTTCTCCCTCCCCTTTCTTCAACGAGCTCATTTATTTTTCTATCTAGAAATTTAGTTAAGAACAGAAGAAGATGGATTGAATTGTATTTATGAAGTTAGCAACCCACGGGATGTGCAATCGGACGCCAGTTCTATTTGTTTGAAGTGTTTAATTGGAATTTTTTCATTACATTATTTCTAAATTGGATAGTATTGAGCAACATCAGCTATCCATTAGACTTTAGCCTATTTCTCACTCCAACTTCATGCTCTACTTGTATAACAATTTCAACTGCTGCACGGATGGAAAATCAACGTGAATTTACATTTGATGTAGGTAAAAAATTGGGATATAATTTTCAACTGATCATACTAGAAAGTAAATCTCTTTTAAAAAACTTGAATACAAAATCTAAATATGCAGTTTAGGGGCTTCGACTCTTGCAAAATACCCTCCTAATTTTTATTCTTTTTGGTTTTTTTCTTTGGCTAGGCTTTTTCCTTCATCATCTTGAATTTTTTTTGGATGTTTTGTGGGTTTGAAATTAGTGTTTTCCAAAAAGAGGCCATCCATGGGATTTTCTTGCGGTGTTTTGCTACCTGCACATGGCATCTTCTCCTTGCCCTTTTGAAAGAGGCCACGTTACATCCAAGGAATATATGGTTACATTTATAATCAACTTCCTTAGAGAAAGGACAATGAAAAGCCAGAGTTTGAGTAGGTAATCCTTCTCTCCCTCTATATATAACTTCATTTTGTGATTATATGAAATCTTCATGTTGAAAATATTTGGGTTTTTTAATTCTCTTAGGGATCTAGTTTATTCTACTAGAGCTTGTAGACAAATCCTGAAATATAATATGCTGAACAGTTTATTTTTGTTTTATTTACTAGGTTCTTCTACCTTCTTAGTTACTTATTTGTGTTGGATATTATTGAATTTTTGATCAATTGGTTCATGAGTTTGAATCTAGTTATAGGGGCTATTTTGTCTTCCTAGCACCTTTGTTAAGGTCTTGCGGAAATGGAGAGCCATGAAGAACTTACCATGCCTTGTGAGAAGGTAAGATCTGCATCTGAAAATGATCACTCCTTTTTTTGATACATTTTTTTCCTCTTGATTTAATAACCATGATAGCATATAGGATTTCAAAAATTATCTTAATCCAATACTTGGGAGGGTTATAGCATAAAAGAATACATAGGATCTATTTAGTTAATTTCCTAATGATTAGTTTCTTGAATTGAGCTTTTAACTTTTGCGAACCATTTCAAATTTGAGGAGGATAGGATAAATAAAAAAATTGATTTTCCAATAGTTATTATTTGATTGTTATTGATTTGAGGATTTTGCAACATACCCACTACCCTTTTCACTTTTAGTGAAGAATATAAAAACATTTGCAATGATGATTTAATGGAACACATGGGAAGTTGCACTCATCTTTTATTTATCATCTACATTCACATGCCCTTCTGATTAAAGATGAGTGAATCAATCTAGAAATTTCCCTTTTTAGCTCATCTGATTCCCTATTCTTGTAGTTGATGAGATTTCTAATATTATTAGGTTGGTGAATCTCTTTCTTGTTTAAATGCTTGAATAAATTTTTTTTTTGGGATGCTTAATACAAGACATCTGCAGTATCAGGTTTGCCTTGGATTGTTTCATCCATCTTAGATAGCTGGCCCATTAAATGTGATATATTTTTGTTTTAAATTTTTTGGCTGGCAATTCATGCTTATTTTCTCATTTAATGTTTAACACTTTCTACTTGTATCCATTTAGAGTTGTATTGAAGATCTGCACATAGTTCTTGGTTAGATAATGCCAAAGCATGCAACCCATCATTTTGGAAATTGGAATACTTTGGTTGTTGGCAGAAGGCACATGGCCCATTGCAATCATGTGCTTCTTCACATCATCAAGTTCTTGACCAATTTAATAAGTGTATTGTTTGGCACTAGATAAACATGTTGAAAAAAGTAAAATGGAAGTAAAAATTTGATTTCTAATCACTTTTCTTCTGCTTAGTAAATTCAGTAGGTTTTAGTAAGAACTAGGTATTGCCAGCCACTAGAATTGTAAAGTCGGTAGGTTTCAGTAAGAACCAAGTATTGCCAGCCACTAGAATTGTAAAGTCATTAGGTTTTAACTCTTTCTGGTCACATCCTATAGTTTAACAATATTCCATAGGTAACATTCTTGTTGTTTGTGTGATTGCTTTCATACATAGATTGTTAACTTGCTTAGAAATATAATGCCAGGGCACTGCCTTCACAAGGGAATGAAGAGAAGGTTGGTTCTAGAGGACCTCTTTGGGATGTGCCAAAGTAGGATCCTTGTTTGCAATGTTGCCTAAAGAATCAAAACTGGACTGGAAGACCATTCTGATTGGGAATTAGTCACCGGTTGGATCAGTTTGGATCCGTTTTGGTTTAGGAATGTACATTTTTTTATTTAGTCTTATGTAAAAGATGTATATTTTTAGATGTGCAGTGTGCAATGTGAAGCTTGTTTGTTTCAAACTTCAGCTTGTTTGTGCAATGTGAAGCTTATTTGTTTCAAACCCGAATTCCTACTTGAAACTCAACCCGAGCGCAATTTTCAAAAATAGGGTTAGGGTTGAGGTTTTACAAATAGAGTTAGGGTTAAGATTAGGGTTGAAGTTTTACAAATAGGGTTAGGGTTTGGTTTGAGGGAAACCTGAGTTTCATAAGCCCGAGTTGTAGCCTTCCCTGACCATCCACCAAAAGCAAGTCCCAACAACATTCCACTTCCCAACTTGAGCCCATATTCATGACCTTTGTTGAATTCCAATTGAAAATTAAAGTAAACTTTAAGGCTATTGAAAATGTCAAAGCTCACCTCTTTTTCACCTTCGACTACTCTCAAATTCAATTTCCATACTCTAAATTAGAGAGTAAAACCTATGTAGATAGGATTAAGTTCATTCTAGAATATCTTGTCCTCCTAGATCCTATCACAACGATCCAACTTCCATCTCAACCATCTACAATACCTACTCCCTCCCCTATCCAAGCCTAAGCCATCGAAGAGACAACAATCTTGAACCCACTCCTCTTAGCTACTCCTAAGTGGATTGGTAAAAATAATGCTATCTCAAAGAGACCTCCCAAACCACTCATTAAAACTCCATTATAACCAACCAAACTTCCTAGCTAAGACCTCCCACAATCACCGAAGAAACCAAGAACCCCCAAACATCCACTATACCAACCTACTAGCTAAGCCCCCCTCCCACTCAATGCCCATTTCCAAACTCCCAGTCTCCAACCCTGGCAGCTCCTTCACCCAACAACCAACCCAACCTCAAACTACGCCCATGACATTTGCCCTTAAAACACTCTCAACCACCTCCAACCCATACCCCATAACCTACATCAAGAAAAATCACACCAAGCCTTAATCTTGCTGCACTTCTACTTTTTTTTTTTGCCTTTTTGTATTTCTTTACAAAAATGTCATGTACTCATTGTCGTTATAAATGAAATACACTATCTTTGTTTACAAATCTTGTTATGTGTACTTCAATGCATTTGCATAAGTAATCCATGTAGAACCTAAATTTCTTCGTAGATCCTTCTCCTTACCCCTCATACCTTTTTTACTATGACAAAATGGGGGAGAAAAGGTATGCTTTCATTACTTTATAAAGGGGGAAACTTAAGTCTAAAAGAATAAGTAATCAATACTCTTAACAAAACTAAACTCTCCCAAAAAGATACAATAAGGTTAAATTCATATACTTAATTGGAGCTTTAAAAATCCAAATAATATTTATGTTTTAATGCATCGATAAAATGTAGATCATAATAAATCTCTCAATAAAAATGTTTTAATGTGTACTTTAATTCAATAAAAGAGAAAGGCACACTCAAATGGTTTGCCATCATAAAAAAAGCAAGAATATTGAGTTAAAACCCCATAAGTACCTTAATTTTAATGATAAATGTATCATAATAACTTATTTTTGATGATGAACAAACATATGAGTAAGAAAAGCAAATACTAACATCTTTGTTTCCAAGTGTTGTAGAAATAAAATAGAAAATATAAAGTAAAATATAAAGAAACCAAAGCAAAAGTAGTGTTGAACCTAAGATCATTCAAGGAAAACTTTACAATAGTCCAAACATATCATAAAACAAGTGAAGATGGAAGAAAATAAGTAAATTCAAAGTAAAAATCTAGTTTTGCATATCAAAGGTTAGCAAAGAGGAGACTTTTCCTCTATCTTTAGAAGAACTTGGAAACACATTCAAGTTAAAATTTCTCCATAGGGCATCAATAGAGAAGAGTTTCGTGTTGATTCCCATATGATGGCTTAACTCAAGAGGGGAGAGATGAATTGGGTTTATAAAAATTTCTTACTCAACTCCTGTAAAATTATTTCCCCTCTATTCGTGTTTATATGTTATGCAATATGAAATAAAAAATAAAGCAGTAAGGTACAAGGAGAGTAAAGTAATCACAATCGACATACATATAAACAACATAATTTTTATAGTAGTTCGGGAACCCTGTCCCTAGATCCACTCTTTCAAGAGCATATATTCATTGTGCCTTATGTTCCACTATACTCTATACAATGAAAATACAATAGTATTCCCGACACTCTTCTAGATTTTAGCTCTAGGGGGCGTAAACTAGTGTCCCCAACATTCTTTTAGATGACAGCTCTAAGGGGTATAATTTTGGTTTCATGAGCTCACCATAAACTCTACTTTTATAGGTATTTTTGTGTACAATAATATGTCTCTGTCTAGACTGATGAGTACACACTATTTAAGCATAAATAAAATGATAACACATTAAGCATATTATAGTGATTTCGAACTCCCTTGATGTGGTGTTGAAGCTCTTTGATCTTAGCAGCTCTTGGAGTGAAAACATATGAAGAACTTGAATGAGTTTCTTGTTGGTCAAATCGTCTTTGTCAATTAGAACCCTTAATCTCCTTGATGATCTTTGGGAGAACTTGATCTTTGAGTAACTCTTTATATCATATAAGATCTCTCTTGGATATATGGAAGAAGTAGGCATTGAATAGATATAGAAAAATGAAGCTCTCGGATGATATTTGAAGTTTAAAGGCCTAGAGATGTAAAGATTTATGAAAGGTTTCAAGCTCAATTTCCTTACTTCTTCTACTTCAAATCATCCATTAGATTCCCTTTAAATAGACCTTGAAAAATATGACCATTAGAAGGAGTGGGAAGCAATTTTAAAGCTTGTAACATTTGAATTTTCAAACATTGAAAGTTGGTAGACACAAGTGGTAGGCGGCAGTGTCAAGTGATTGTGCACTAGGTAATATGGCAGGCGTCTGCCCTAAGCGACTGTGGTCAGATATCTGCAAAAACTCCCACACCCATCTTGCTATCTACTCGTAAGTGATATGGCAGGTGGCTACACAAAGCAATTTCTGCACAAGCAATATTGGCAGGCGGCTATGATTCGACAAGCAGTATCTTCAGACAAAGTATTTTGTTTGTAAATGGTAGGCGGTATTCGTAGGGGCTTGCAACAAGTGATTGTTGTCTTGCACTTAACTTTTTCGTACATCATCATTTGTGAAACTTGGAATTTATTTATTATGAATCAAAACACTTTTACCCATATAGTCTTCATAAACTTTCAAACATGGATAAAAATTTGAATTAAGATTTAAATAAGAATAGATGTAATCAAGTGTGTCTATGAAGCATGCTTATTCGGATGTGTTTATCCATGATGCTTTTCACAAGTTGTAAGACATTGATAAAGCATAAAGCATGTTTATCAAGGTGTGTTCATCCATCCTTTCAAGCTCACATATTATATCAAGTAAAGGCTTAAGATGATAACTACATGCTTACGTTTAAATAGAGGTACATCAATGATCCAACATATGATAAGCAAGATTAATTTACTATGGAACATAATAATTTCTATGAAGCACATTTATCATAATGTGTTTATCTACACATGATCTTCTCAAGTTGTACGGCATGGTTAAATGCTTCAGTCACATGTTATACTTTCAATTGATGATTCCATGAGGCACTTGACATATTTATGATTCAACACACTATTAACCATTTTAATGCACTATGAATTATAATGAATCCTTTATTATTATAAATAATATGGTTGTGTACAAGATATAGCAATAGTGATTATCATGCCAAGCATATTTTTCTTCATTTCAGGCTTTCTAGACTAGAATTATCATTAGCATAGATAAAATAAAAAATAAGTTTTATTGTCATCAAAATCATATACAATAAACCTACACTTGGAACCACAAAAGTCTACAAAATTAGCCTTTAGAGGTAATTGAAAATGTCAAAACTGATAGAGGAATCCATAGAAAATAGCTTGCTCACAAAGGTCTATTGAGGTCACTGGATGGTTGATCTCTTCTCTTAGTGCTGACAGAGGCTTTGTCAAAGGAGAGACCCAAGCCATAGAGGTCTACTATTATGACTGATAACAATCATTGACAATCTTAGACAAAGGTGTCTACCTACCCTAGAAAGGTTTGTCATCGTCCTTGCAATTTTTTCATTCATGTTTCACAAGCAAGATACAACAGTCAAAAACTCAATGAATCGATCTCCATCAACTATGGATCCTTCCAAGGCTTATAAATAGAGGATCCTTTTAAAGGAAAAATAACTTTAAGATCTTTAATGTTCATGTAGAAGAGAATCAAAAGTTTTC
Organism: Pouteria campechiana; assembly: GCA_036873735.1. Lineage (NCBI taxonomy): Eukaryota > Viridiplantae > Streptophyta > Magnoliopsida > Ericales > Sapotaceae > Pouteria > Pouteria campechiana. The sequence continues at coordinate 15,668 of JAYJMB010074889.1, forward strand.
TTTCACAAGTGCTCAATTTACTATGTTGTAACTCAAAATAAGCATTTAAGCAACATCATTTTTACATCAAAGGAGCTTCAAACCACAGGGATTTCATTGAGTAATATCTCTATTTATTTATTCTTTCATTGTTTATATCTCATCCTTTCTAAATGCATATCTTGTGTATGAAACTTTCTTTAGTTTTCATATTTGTGAAGTATACAATTTTTGTAAGTAGAATGATTGCAAAAAAAGTGAGTTTGTTATCTTTACAAGTTTGTAGGATTGTATTGTTTATGTTATAGGAGTTTGTTGGTAAGCACGAAAAAATCTACCTAGCAGGAAGATTAAGTTTAGTGAAACCTAAGATAGGAAGTGTCTTAAAGAGTGGAGTAGGAACCCAAATCGAGTCAAGTTATTATAAAAATTTGTATGTGCTTTTGTGATCCCTTTTCATTAATTTCTGCACACACTACAAGAATCACAACTCACACTACAAGAATCACAATTTGCAGAAGCCAACTTTACAAATTATAAAAAAAAACTTGTACATAGATTTGCCTCTTAATAGGCTTAGTTTGCACATAGTAAACTTTTGATTCTCATGTAAATGCACAAAGTAAACACTTAGAGTTCTTAAAATTAATTTTTTCTTTGAATGGATTCTTTATTTATAAGCTCTTGAAGGATTCATGTCCTTTTGAAACTTGGCCATTGAGAAATAGTCATTGAATCTTACTTGTAGAAGATGAATAAAATTATTCTAGTTATAATTATAGACATTAATGGGACTATTGAAAACCTTTGTCAAAGAACTCTATTGACACATGAAGCCCCAAAGACCTCTTTTGATCCTATTTGTTGTCAATGATTGTTATTAGAAATAATGGTAAACCTCTATGAAATTGAGATAAACTATATTTAAAAACTCAATCAATTGTTTCTAAAGACAGCAACCCTAATAAACCTCTTTTGTCGCATAAAATCATCTGTTGAAAAACTCTTTAGATTCTTGTAACTTAATTGCTTCCAACTACTTCTAAGCTAGTTTTTTAGACCTATGTTGATTCAAGTTATCCTTTGAAGACTCCTTTGTGAAGGTCTTCTATCTTGGACATGATTCTAATTTCTGCTGAAGACATCTGTTAAATGTTGCTTCTCCTCTTTGCTCTCTTTTATCTTGTGAAACCTTGTCTATTCTTGGCATTTACATATTTTCTTTCTTCTTTACTTATTTTGTAATATGTTTGGACCAATTTGAGTTATTCCATGATAGTGTTTAACCTTTAACATAATTTTTCCTTGTTTTCCTTGATTTCCTTGTGTTATGATAAAGTTAACAAAGTTGTTAGTACTCTTTTTCCTCATTTACATGCCTGCTCATCATCAAAACTAAATTATTAATAAATATTTAGCATCAAAATAAGCTATTGTGGGATTTAGACATAATACCCGCTTTCATCCTCTTGAGGAAATCTTCATTGTGGGGCCTCATGCGGCTACTTTCATCCTCTTGGTGATATCTTCATGTTGGGGCCTTGTGGGGCTACTTCTGTCATCTTAGGGATGTTTTCATATTGTGGGGCCTCATGGGGTTGCTTTTGTCTCTTAGGGATACTTTTTTGTGTGGGGGCACTTCAGTCCTCTTGGGGATGTCTTCATGTTAGGGCCTCTAAGAGCTGCCTCTATCCTAACTCTTTTGTGTAGATTGCTTTTACAAGCTTTGAAGTGATGGTTAGGCTAGGGAGGGAGTGGGAATATTCCTCCTCAGTAGCATGACCTAGTTACAATGGAGTTTGATAAGATATTTCATTAATAAATAGAGATATTTCTCAATAAATCTTGAGTTTAATATGAATATTCAAGTAACATAAAAATTATAATAACAAATTTATTTAATTTATAATAGCATAAATATTCAAGTGATAAAAATTTCAATTATAAATTGATATGCTTTGCTTAAGTTCTCCTACAAATGAGGGTGGCTCCGCTTAATGTTGATCCATCAATGATTATATTGATGGTTTCAACTATTGGAAGATGGGCTTTCATTCCGACATCTCTGTCTTTCTCCCTCGGAAGCTCCTCTCTTTTTTGGGGAGTATCTTCACATGAATTATATGGTTTTTGCCCAAGCCCCAAGCCATCTTCATGGAAGAGCCTACCACAAGCGCACTATACATGCAAGATATGACTATGTTGGTCTCCACCTTGAGATGCATGCAACGGTTGTAGGTGATTGTCTTCTAAGAAATATATGCACACATGCATATCTATAATATGCTAATAAGGTGGGGAAAAAAAGAAAACAATAAAATAATCAAAGCTTAAGAGCTCATAAGACTACAAATGACTCATCATCATTTTCGTCATTATTGAGGGAGAGCTGATTTGCTTGAGAGCAATGGAGTCGACTTTAGCATGAATTCACTTGGAAGGTCCAGAAGGCAACAACAGGACTTTGACCTAAGAAATATCCTATAGTAGCAATCATTTTTCAATCAATAAAAGCCTAAACAATATAATTAAAAATTGAACCCAATTGCTAGAATTGAACCAGATTGCGCTTCATTTTTTATTATTAAAATTGCATAGCAAATTTATAACCATAAATGGAGTCAGCATCACCACATGGGAAATCCTAGTCCTACTCCATCTCTCCTGCATCCCATGGCTTGATCATAGATATGGAGATTAGAGCAATAGCATCATCTCTCAGAAAGATGGCTCGGTAGTGAAAGCCCATCTTGGGACTTTGTTGGGAAGGTAGAGCTCCATATGAACTAGCCAGAGCTATTGGAAAGGAAACTAAAAAGGGGACTATCTAAAAATTACTTAATGATATTTCTCAAGCAACACAACTTAGAAGCATATTTTTCCTAAAAACAACATAGGCTATATAATGCCTTTATACAAACCAGATTTCCTACTTTTGCTAACAGCCTAACCCATTATTCTCAACTACCTTGCCATGTCTCAGGTAGAGAAGACTAATTCCACATGAGTGGGGACACCTCATCACTTATTGTTTGAATTAGTCTAACAAACCCCCCCATAATTCAAGCAAGGGGTTGCATTCCCATAGGAGCCCACAATTCACCAAATTCCTTTTCAGCCAAAGCCTTTGTAAAATATCAGCTAGTTGCTTTTCAGTTTGACAATATTGTAGCTCTATCTCTCCTTTACCAACTAGCTCATGAATAAAATGATAACGTGTCTCAATGTGCTTAGTTCTCCCTTGATGAATTGGATTCTTTAACGTCGCAATTGTAGAATTATTATCACATAACATTATTGTTGGCTTCTCTTGTTTATGCTTCAAATCTTCCAATATTCTTCTCAACCATGTAGTATGAACAATTGCTGTGGCTACTACATATTCAGATTTTGTGCTTGATAATGTAGTGATTTGTTGTTTCTTTAACATCCATGAAATTGCTCTCAAACCAAGGTAAAGAACATAACCTGATGTGCTTTTCTTGTCATCTACACAACTAACCCAATCACTGTCAATATAAGCAAAAATTTCATTATTATCACCTTTTATATACTTGAGACCATACTTGGAAGTCCCTTGAATATACTGAGAATTCTTTTTGGCTGCACCCAGATTATGCTTACTTGGACTTTGCATGAACCTAGAAATGAGACTAATAACAAACATAATATCTGGCCATCCTTCCACAATACTCTTAAAATATTTTTCATCAACTCTTTCAACACCATCATGTAAATAAAGCTTTACATTTGAATTAAGGAGAGTCTTTGCTAGCTTGTAATTTACCATTCCAAATTTCTTTAATAAATCTATGGTATATTTCTTTTGACCAATAAAAATACCATCTACATCTTTTACAACTTTTATTCCCAAACAATAATATAACAAGCCCAAATTAGATATTTAAAAACCTGTCATCATTAACCCTTTAAACGCTTTCATCATTTCAAAAGAATTCCCAGTGTAAATCATGTCTTCAAAATACAAAAACACTACCAAAAATTTATTTCCATGAGTTTTGACATTGTTGTGGGTTCACTAGCACTCTTTTGAAAATCATCATTAGTAAAATAAGTGTCAATTTTACTATATCACCCTTAGTGCCTGCTTGAGCCTATAGAGTGCCTTTGTTCTCTGCCTATGTTTTATAAAACCTTTAAGCTGCTTAACATACACATTTTCAAGGAGGTCACCATTAAGAAATGTATACTTCACATCCAACTAATAAATTGACCGACCATTATGTGTTGCCAAAGCTAAAATTAATTAAACAGTATCCAACCTTGTAATTGGAGCAAAAGTTTCAGAAAACTCAATACCTGGAACCTGTGCATATCCTTTCACCACCAATCTTGCTTTATGCCTCTACAAAGAACTATCTGCATTGAATTTAGATTTATAAACTCATTTGAGACCAATCGCTTCCTTTCCAACTAGTAAATCTATCAAGGTCCATTTGCCTTTCCTTTCTATAATAGTCATCTCTTCTTTCATTGCATTTACCCATTCTTCTTTTGTCACTGTATCATCAAAACAAGTAGGTTCTATTGCAAAGAAAGCAAATTCACATGACTCACAAATATCAATAAGACTTCTTACTTTTTTAGGAGAAGAGTTTGTAGAAGAAGATGGAGTAGACTATGTAGATGAAGAGGATGAAGTAGGTGGACTTAATGTCTCAAAATAAAAATTTTCATCTCTCACTAAGTTGGGCAATACATCCCCATTTTCCCAATTCCAAGCATCATTTTCATTGAATATTACATCTCGACTGATTACCAATCTTCCAAAAATTGGCTCATAGAATCTATTGCCTTTTGTGTCACTACTGTATATGATAAAAACATACTTGGTACTTTTATCATCTATTCAGATGGAACAAGAGTATGTGCAATGCAACCAAAAAATTTAAAGTGATTTACATTAGGCTTTCAATTGCTCCATACTTCATAAGGGGTTTTTGCTTCAACTAAGGGAGTAGAACAATCAAAGTTAAGAGCTCATACAATTGCCAATGATTCATCATTGTTGTTGTCATCATTGAGGGAGAGCTGATTTGGTTGGGAGCAATGGTGTTGACTTTGGCATAAATTTACTTGGAAGGTCCGGAAGGTAGCAGCGGGACTTTGACCCAAGAAATTCATTGCAATAACAATACTTTTTCAATCAATAAAACCCCAAAAAATATGATAAAAAATTGTACCCAATTGTCTTAATTGAACCTGACTGCACTTTTTTTTAATTAAAATTGCATAGCAACTTTATATGCATAAATGGAGTTGGCATCACCACACCGGAAATCCTAGTCCTCCTCCATCTCTCCAGCATCCAGCATTAGCATCATCTCTCGAAAAGAAGTCGAATATCTGGGCTCGAAAGCGAAAGCCCATCTCGGGACTTTGGTGGGACGACAGAGCTCCATATGAACTAGCCAGAGCAGCTAGTTCTTCAATGCTGACTCCAAGCTGAATGCCCTTGCTAGAAACTAACATGAGAAGTAGAGAGAAGAAGAGGCAACGATCACTACGCATAGATGGCACAGAAGAGGATGGTGTGCTTTAAGGGATAATAATAATGCAATCAATAACTTAGGCCATTACTTTGTCAACATCAAAATTTAGTGAAAGAGGAAACATCAGATTGTAGAAGAGTCCTCTGATGATGATGATGATGGCACATTACTCCAACCATTGTTGAAGAGATTGAGTCTCTAACTGATTTGGAGTTGTTCCGAGTTAAGATTTCGAGCTTATTGCTTCTGTGCAAGTGACAATGGCTTGTCCACAGAATGCTTTTGACTTTTATGAGTGCACGCTTGAGGGGTTGGATGGATGGTTGGACATCGTGATTTAGAATGTGGCGATGGAGGCATTTGAAGCAGGGCATGACAAATTCAGGATAGTATGGCTGATTGAAGATGTGACAAGGGAATTGTATGATGAAGCCAAAGCGCTTGCACTGGCTGCTACAGAATCGCATATGGATGGAGGATGCTACCCTGCGCCAGCTTATTGAACATCATTTGGGAATTTGAGGATTAAGAAATATCCACCAAGTGACCGAGCTACATCTACTAGATTTTCTTGAATGAATTATTGGAGGTTCCTACAAATGATGCCAATATTTTGGTTTTGCCTAAACTACTCTCCCATAATTCAAAATGAAGATTCTGCAGGATAATGGAATTGTCAAAGGGTTTCAAAATTGTTCCTATATGAATACCTAAATGCTCAAGTTAATGATAAGACCATTTGACAGGGTATGGATAACACAAGGAGCTTCTAATATGAGGGTGTACATACTTGGTATTTTTATCGCTTGAACTTGAACCAATGCATAATAGATATAGTGTCGTACCTCAAGATAATGATAATTGAAAGGAAATTTCTATTTAGAGAAGGATTTTGGATGGTTATTCATTCTTTAATTCCTTTAGGAGTTCGTTTTGGAGTGATACTAATTCTAGATGTGGTCTTGCAATATTGTACTCAGGATAGAGTTAGTCTCTTGTTGGAATCAGGATCTGATGTGGCTAATTTGCTAGCTGTCGCACTTATCTTGTGTTATGGTTTTTTAACAATTAATAATAATAAAATTTATATAACATATTATATATAATTAGATTCACAATAATGATGCTTTAGATCTTAAAAAATAAGTCTATGAGTAATGTTTTCTACTCTTATTAAATAAAGTATCAAAATGCTCTTAGATTCTCTTTTGCGTAAACAAGAAAACGTTCTTCTCTAATTGTTCTCTTTATTATTATCAGCATGATTGTCATTTTCAGTCCATTTAGGTGCATAACCACTCTTTTTATTCGTTGTGCACTGAAATTTAATAGAAAAATCTATGGAGAGATATTTCCATGTTACTCATTCATGTTGAAATCTCAACCTTTATAGCTTAGGTCGGAATATCAATGATCCATCAGGTAGGATGCACCTTTATCATCCATTTATCGAAAACTTTTTCAATCCTTTATGTGGCCGTAGTTATTGAATAAATAGTTTAAGAATTGAGTGGATTCTATAAATACGAATATCACAGAATATGGATGTCTATCCTAAGAAGTCCACCTTCAATTTTCTTTTGCTCTTGAATCTTAATTAAATGTCGTTACCATTTGATCATTGTCTTAGAGAACGGAAGGCGTTTGCGGAATTGGTAAAATGAAACAAGGAACTTATACAGGAAACTATATATTTTTTTCGTGCCACAAAATTTTTGTGGATAAAAATTGGGGCAAGAGAAATCCGTTTTTAATGTAAAAATATACAAATTAGCCAACATTAAAAATTTTGCATTGCATGTTGCAGAATCATGCCCTTCACTAGAATTCGTCAAGTAAAATGCATTATGGTAGTCATTTTTAAGTAAATTAAAGTGATTCGACGTTTACAATGCCATGCCGTAATTATTTTAGCACAAAAGTTTGATAGCTGAAAGACAAATACATTAAAAAACACTTGAAATTCTTGAAAATATTTT
>JAYJMB010074900.1:0-68034 GCA_036873735.1 Pouteria campechiana
TTCCCAAAAGCTCTACGTGCAAACGCGCTTCCTGTAAGTGCTTAAAAGCCACCGCCAGGCCAAACAGGCCCTTAGATGGCGCAACCAGGACGACGCGATCTGGTGAAGGCAAGATATTGTCTTCACCTACGCGAGTGGACACTCTGTTTTGCTGTCACGAGTGGGCAGCGTTGGAAAGTTCTTTTTTCACCCACATGACTTGTAAACGGGATTAGGTATCCTACCCTACCTACGTGAATGAAATGGTTTCTTTGCAACATTTGTTTTGCACGACCAATCACTTCCTCTCAACAAATTGCTACCTATCTATGCGACTTGGCAATTGCTGTCTGCCCACGCTACCTCTGAAGGTGACATATTGTCTTATGTGACCGGGCATGGCTTTGGCTACGCGAGTGGATGGACGGCTTTCTTCATCTCACCCTTCTATGCAGAACTTGCCATCTGCTAGAACATGGCTTTAAAAGCCTGTTTCTTGCTCAGTGACCAATGTTTGCCAGCGTCCTTTAACTTTAAAGGTCGGTTTTTGTCCGCCTCAACTTGATTTGGATAGATTTGATGGAAATTAAACACAATGCTAAAGTGAATGTTCGCCATAATATCATGCTTGAATCATATAATTTTCCATATCCCAACAATGAGCTCACTAAGAAACTCACTAGTTTTGAAGATTACTAGCAAACTTGTTTGTTTTTCAGAGAGTTCACCAATAACTCATATAATATGATTTTTTCAAGATCACTACAAACTCATATGGCTGATTAACAGCGCTTAATTTGCATATTACATTGTCTCTTTTACTAGGCTGATTTGTACAGAGTTTAAGCTTATGAAAGATAATATCTCATTAAAGCACATTAAATATTAATACTCCAGATATATAATCAAGATAGATCTTTTAGGCTAATTGTCTATCAATGCAATGGAGATTAGTTATCTAGGAGGAAGCATAGTCTAATTAAGAGATGTTACTCATTTAAGCTCTATTCTTATTTTTCTCTTAGCTTCCTTAATCTTCTTTATTAACACTACACTATCTTTATATTGTTTCAAATATTTTTGTCCGTTAGAGTTAGTTAGCTTTCTTTGAATGCTGAAGACTTTTGATTTTTCCCATCGAAAAGTTGAAGATGCCTTTTGAATTTTGGCAAACACCAGATAAAGACATTTCTACATGATTGACTCTTTCATTATTTTGAAAAAATGCCCATTAAGCCTGAAGAGATGCATCCTCTGAAAGTTACAACTTTTATCAAAGTGAAAACCATTTGCCTTTGAATTTCTTTTCATCTTCATTTGAGTTCGATTTATCCGGTTTGTTTAATAGAATCTGCTTCGAATGAAAGCTTGACCGAAGAGTGCAATCAACAATGTTTGGTACATTTGGCTTCTGTTTATCATGATATGCCACAGAGATTTAGCCATAGTTTGTCTGAGGACTTTGTCTAATCAAGCCCTAGATTATCTCTTGTAAGTAATAGATAAATTAGCTCTAAGCAGATCCATATAATAGACAACTTCATGTTTGTAAATTTGTCTAAGATCGTTGCAACATTTTACTTTATCTTCTAATTTGTCTATTGTAAGTGATAGACAAATTCCAAAAGCGCAAATGAAGTTCTTCTCTTTACTATTCATTAGATAAAATTCTTTTATCAGACAAAGTTTTCTTTTATCAGAGGAATTAGCTTTGTCTATTAGTTTGTCTGTTATAAGTAACAAACAACTATTATTGGTGCGGATAAGGCTTCTTCGCGACAAATGAATTGATATTGTCTATTGTTTGTCTTTAGAAATCTGCATAAGAAGTTGCAAGCCATAGACGAAGTCTTCCAAATAGTTCATCTGATGATTTGTCTATCATAAGTGATAGGCAAAGTTACAAGACGTAAATGAGTCATTTCTTCAGTAGTTTTTTCTGATGGTTCATCTGTCAGAAGTAACAGATGAATCATCTCTTCAGCAGTCGTCTGATGGTGTGTCTATTGCAAGTGGCAGATGAACTTCCTGATGAAGACAGTAGACAAAGTTGTTCCTCTATAGCTGCTGTGCAGCTTCAACTTTGTCTTCGATGTCTTCTATAAAAGACTACAAATAAGTTCCTTGATCTTCTTCAGTTTCAGATAGACTTAATATGAGAGACAAATACTTGAATAATTCGACTCCATTTTTAGCCCTTAATTTGTCTGAGCTTAGCTCCATTTCATCTATATTTCGGCAAATTGAACTTTTCTTTATGTTGTAGACAGATGTTGAGTATAAGCAATTTATCTAATTTATCCATGGAACGATTTGTCTAAATCTTTCTGAAGCAAATACTCTCTGATACTGACTTTACCTATAAGAGATTTATTCGATTATACATTGAGGCTTGAATATCATTGCTATAGTTGTACTTTATGGTTTCTTTGTAAAGTTTTAGTGTCATTCTTTATGAGATTCTTGTCTACTTTTGGTGTGGTGGATCTTGCTTGCTAATATATTCTTTATATATGCTATCCACTTTATTTGAGTTGCTTCCCTGTACATCTTTTATATATGTCCCTACAATACTTAGGAACATAACTGTGAGTACCACAAGTATTCACTCATATATTGTTGCTCATTATTAAAACTTGGTTGTTTGTCATATACACCATTTGGTTCAACATTCTCCCCCTTTTAGATGATGACAAAATATTTGAGTGAAATATCTTTTAAGAGAGCAAAAATGTTCATAAAATTTATGCAAGGATAAATGTATTATGAAGAGAGTAAAAATATTCATAAGTGTAAGATTTACATAAAGATTATTGTATTATGGTTCCCCCTGACTTAGTGCATAGTTTTTAAGTTTGATCTCGTATGGTTCGGCTCCCCTTGAGTAGGTACTATAGTTTTTACTCTATATTGTTCTATTTTCACTCAAGTATCACTATATTTCTCCCCCTTTTTATTAAAATTAAAAAGATAAATCCTAAAAGAGAAATAAAGGTTCGACATATTAAGGGATGATAACCAAAAAGAATATAACCAAAAATAATTTGATGTGAGAAATATTCATTATATGACAAAATACATCAATGCCCTCAAATCAGAGCATAGTTTGAAATGACTTCATTTATTTGATGGTAATTTTACATTAAGAGCTTTTGGGATATGATGAATAAGTTTAATTCGCCTAAGACAGTCAGGATCCATTAGTATTGGATGAGGAAGAGGTAGTCCTTGAGCCTGTGCTTCCTTGTTGGCAATTGTCCATCTCTCATAATGGCATGAGTCAGCATGAGGGGATTTAGAGCTATTTTAGGATTGAAAATGAGTTTGATGACCACCCAATAATTGTCATCTAATAGTTCTAAATATGGAGGAGGCTTGCCATGATGAATTAAGCTGAGGGTAGCATAAGTCATGGAGATTGAGCTGGGTGGAAGAGATTTAGAGGCAGCTTCTAAATTGTTGCTTATTAATGCTTGGAGGTTGTAACTTTGAATCTTATAGGAGGTTTAGAACTGGAAGATGGTTGATGTATTGAAGAAGGAGATGGCACAACAGAAGGGTTAGTTTTGGTGATGGTTGGGTGAACTTATTCAATATCTTATCAATAATTTCATCACCATCTAGAAGTGGTTTAGCTTTGAAGGTTTTAGTTGGACCTTTCATTATTATTATACTATTAAGAAAGTTTTGATCTTCATATTCTAGAAAAGGAAGATCAAAAAGAGTGAAGTATTTATCTTGTGATTGAAAAGTGAAGGCAACTATTTGATTTATTAATTGTCTATGTTCAATTTCTTCTAGGGTCATTTTTAAGTTTTGATTTTTAGGAGTTGAAGATGTGTGTTTTGGGAGTTTATGATGTTGAATTTGATAGGTTTTATATGAGGAAGGTGTTGGCTCCCGAAGTATGGCTTAACCCAAGAGGGGAGGAGTGAATTGGGTTTATAAAAATTTCTTGCTTGTCCCCCACAAGATTACTTCCCCTCTTTTCGTGCTTGTGTGTTTGCAATATAAACTAAGTAATAGAACATTAAAGTACAAGAAAATAAATAGACAAGCATATACAACATAATTTTTATAGTGGTTTGGAAACCTTATCCCTACATCCACTCTCCCAAGAGCATACACTCATTGTGCCTTGTGTTCCACTATATCCCATATAATGAAAATACAGTAATGCTTTTAGTACTCTTTTAGATTCTAGCTCTAGGTGGTATAAGCAAGTGTTTCCAACACTCCTTTGAATTCCAGCTCAAGGGGCGTAAACATAGTGCTTCCAACACTTTTCTGGTTTTACAAGCTCATCAGAAAACTCACTGGTTTAAAAGGTCACCAGGAAACTTGATAATTTTCTAAAGATCACCAACAACTCTCTAGTTTTTAGATTAACCAAAAAAACTAATAAACTTACAAAGTGTTACAATGAAGCACAAGGGAAGATGAAATCTTTTATGACTCTAGTAATACAAAAGAATCTTTCCAAAATGTAAACTCAATGGCCATATAGATATGTAGGTTGAAGCTCATGGATAAATAACTGAAGGTTTAAGCTCTTAGCAATAGGTGGAAGGATTTCCATAAGGTTAAGAACATCTAAAAAGTATTTCTTCACAACTTTGAATCATCCCATCTTCTCCTTAAATAGCTCTTTCGAAAACTTGATTGTTGGAGGAAGATGATCTTCATTGAATGCGAAAACAAAAGTAAATGCGCAAGAAATAAATGTAGAAGACTATTCTGATAATCTCCGATTTGAAAATGTTGCCTTTTAATTAATTCCCATATGCATGGAGCCATTCTGCAGTATTGACCTTAATATAGAAGAAGGTGAATAGCTAGTTCAGGCAACTGACGAATGAGGAAATGTTGTAGCTCTAACTTGATTCATGATTTTGAAAAGAAGATAATAAATTTGGACAAATTCAGCTGCTCTACTTTGACCAGTGCTTTATTGCATTTTTCTGAAGTTAATATCAAACAAAGTCTCTTTCCAGCTAAACGAACTCTCTTCATCTCCTACTTTGTCCATAGACAATGTTGGGCTTCTTCATTTTTAGACAAATATATTTTCCTCTTTAGACTTCTTCTTTCATCTGCTATTTTTCATTATTTTGTTGAGATTTTGAATAGAGTATTCAGATTTCATATTTAAGCATAATTTGAAATCTATGTAACTCAAACTTTATAAAATGTGGCAGATGGTTAGAACAAATATCTACAGACCTTCACTTAGAGATATGAATGGGGTCTTGTTGTTTGATTTTTGTTTAGCATTTAGAACCTTCAAGCATTTCATTCTCCTTCAATGGATTATCTATTTTTATCTTCCAGAAAGGTTGTGGACCGCTTAGAAGAATATTATTGCAAAATTCAACTGCTGTAGAGTGTTGAATTTCTGATATTTGAAAATAGTAAATTTTCACTATAGCAAGTTACTATAGCAACGCTATTGTAGCAAATTACTATAGCAACACTTTGTCTGAAGTAAGTAGCAGATGAATATGTTTGTCTGTTGGTACTGTAGCAAAGTTACTATAGTAGATTACTATAGCATCACACCGCTTTGTCTGAAGCAAGATTAGATGAATATGTTTGTCTATTGGTATTATAGTAGCATTATTGTAGCAAATCATTATAGCACTGCACTGCTTTGTTTGTTACTTCATCTGCTAATCACCTAAAGCTTTGTCTATTGTACTGTAGCAGGTTACTATAGTAATTCATTTGTTACTTCGTCTGTTAATTCGAACTTCATCTTCCACTTCGTCTATTACTTCATCTGCTAATTCGTCTAAAGCTTTACTTTGTCTTTCACTTTAGACAATCTACTTTGTCTTCCACTTCATCTTAGACAATTTACTTTGTCTTTCATTGTAGCAATTCCACTTCGTCTATCACTGTAGACAATTCCACTTCATCTGCACTATAACAATTCTACTTTGTCTATCACTATAGGAGTAATGTAGCATTTTACTGTGGCAAAAGTACTATTGCAAAATTGCTATAGTAGCACACCTACACTTGAAAATTTCCATACTTTTGCCACATTGTTAGCTTGACATTTTTCATTATATTTACCATTATAAATCACAATATAATTATCCATATGAAATTTGCATAAGTTGTAAAGCGTGGATATGTATTTTAAATCATGATTTTGTATCTATAAGCTCATTTAAGTACTCATTCATTTTCATTCAAAGAGATATCTCTTTAAGGCACTTTTAATATGTGATCAAAGGCATGATAAATAAGGTTGAAAACAATATTGATCAATATGATTTTTTTTCTAGACTTATATCAAGATATATATACTTTCATTAATGATATTCTAATAGAGCACACATATTTTAAGCATATATTTCTATATTTCAAGCTTTCTATACTAGAAGCATCATTAGCATAAATCGTCTTAAGATAAGTTTTGTTGTTATCGAAATCATACAATAATCCCAACAAAAGGCATGCCTTCTGATTTTGTGGGTTGACTGATTTTTAAAGAAAAGAGAGGTGATTGTGAGATGACTGGAGATGGAAGGGAGGATTTTGAAATTTGAACTAATTGGTATGAAGTGGATTGATTGATGGTTTGTGGAGGTAAAGAGGGATTTTCTTGGGATGAATGTGTTTTTGAGATGTATTTTAAGGATTTAAAGATTTTGCTTATAGGAATTGTTGACTCAGATATAAAGATAGAGAGTTAGACTGAGGAGGTTCTAGTGAAGGATCTGTGGTAATGGGGTGAGTGGAAGATGGAGATTTGTGAGATGTGTGAAGTGAATGATGAGATGGGGTAGGAGAAGAGTGAACTGAATGGTGAGATGGAGAAGCTAGTGAGGAGTGAATATTCCTAACTAGTGAGACAAGAGTTGGCTTTTTTTGACCTTTGATGGATTCCATTAAAGTGAATAGGTTATCCATCTTTTTATCCACTGCATCCATTCTAATGGTCATAGGTGTAGCAAACATTTCAATATTTTAAAGCCTGCTCTCAAGATTTTGTGGAATGTGTTGAGTTGTTAGAGATGAATAAACAGGTCTAAAAGGAGATGAGATTAGACTGTGATGTGCAGACTTAGGACTTTGTGAAACGCGTTGGATTGTTGGATGCGAAAGAGTAGGTCTGGGAGAAGATGAAATTGGGCTATGGTGTGGTGGAGGTTCTACTATAGCTCCTGTTTCTCTTTCCGGTACTATTGTTTCTTTTGCTGCTCTGTGTATGATTACTTATACTCCTTATTTCTTGCTTCTTCTTTCTCTTCCTCTTCTTCTTCATCTCTAACACTTTTTGGTTGTGTTACCCCTCTAGCTTTCTCAGTGGTTGTACCACTTGATGATATGGACATTCCCATCCTTTTTAGCATTACTTCATCAATTATGTTTGAAATTTTGAACATCTCTAGAACTTTATACGATAAATCCACCTCTGTCTTTCTTAATAATTGAGTCATTATCATTCCATTGGGCAAAGGATGCCTTGCTGATGATTTAACTTGATAGAGTTATTTAGACATTAGTTTGGTCAGATCTAACTTCTTCTTATACTTTAATGCCGAAAGAATCTTTATATCTTTTTCAGAAATATTATCCCTACTTCCAATCTTGGGATCAATGTTGTTGTTTAGGATAAGGTGAGCAAGCCTTAGATTCATATCCAAATGCTTGGGATTTAGATTCTTTACATTATCGTCAATGAACATCCCTATTAGTTGTGAGAACAATTCTCTTCTAAGTGTGGCCACTCAAACATTTGTTTTTCAACTAGAGGAAGATTCAAACATTCTCTAATATTTTTAGGAGATAAATCTATTTTCTTATCTCCAATCCATGATTTGTTAGGCTTAGGATTATAGTTGCGGAGGAGTATTTTCCCCATTCTAGGATAGCTTCTATCTCTGCAACTCATATGATCTTTCCATCCCTTAAAGCTCATCTAATCATAGATTTTTTACTTCATCTTTTCAAAGATTTTGAAATCAATAGCTCTACCCTTTACCACCTTTTTATTAACATATTTATTCATGTATTCTTGGTAACTTTGTTCATCATTTCAGAAAGTTAACTATAGAAATCTGTTTTCCTGCACTCTAATATTCCTTTTCTCTTCGGATGTGGATGCTGAAGTCGACTCTGTAGTTCTTGAATTTGGCAACTTCGTCAGTCGAGGTTTTAGGGTTTTGTCATGGAAGAGCTTGGGGGTTCTTGGCAATGAGATGAGCAATAGAAAATGGTGCCAAGAAGACAAGGAGTAAAGAGGCAAACAATGTGGATTGGAATTGCCTTTTTTTGAAAAGGGGATTTTTACCGCAAATAGTGAATGCGAGAGGTGAGTCTAAGATGAAGTTAAAAGAGGGATTTCTATGGTCGAACCTTGAGGGCTTTAGATGAATTAGGTGGCTTTAGACAATTCTACAAACAAAGTGGTGACTTCATCTATGGACAGATATGAGATGATATGATTTTCAATTTACTTTTGATCTGAGATAAACATGATTGTCTGAGAGCATGATATTGGTTCACTTATGATTAGAGGATCTTAATTTACAAGGATTTGAATGACAAATCTTTTGTCTTTATATCATATGCAGAAGTGAAGTAATGGAGAATATATAGTTTGGAGCATGTATAAACGATTCAAAATAATAAACTTTCAATTTTTTTTGATAACTCAATGTGCATGGCATTCAAAATGATATGCTATTAATTATGAAAGAATCAAATCCTTAAAGCAAATATAAATTTCTTGAAGATTTGAGGCTTTAGATTCAAAGGTTACCTCATTGTCTTAAATTGCTATGATTTTGAAAAATGCTTACTTGATTGTCTTTGGCTCCTTTAGATTTCTCATGAGTTGATTCTTCGGATTTCTTTTCTTCCTACAGCTCCTACATAGAGTCAATTTATTTGGGTCTTTTGATCCATGTTATCTTTGTCACATATAATTTATCTTTAATAGAGCTATATATGGATATTTTATCAAACTTAGTAAGAGACAAGAATTTTAACTTTTTTCAAAATTTATAATAGATATCATTAATGCATAAAAGTTTGCAAATAACTTGTTCCTAAGCAGGAATGTTGTAGAACGATTTGGCCATGGGAGTCACTTCATAAGTTAACTTCTAGTAGTTAAGATTAACTTGCGAAGCCTACTCTGATACCATTTATTGGTCCCATATAGTAGATAGCTCAAAAGGGGAGGGTGAATTGAGCATATAAAAATTATGGTCAAATAAAATTAATGAGCTAAGCAGGAGTAATGATGGAACATGTATATGATTTTCATATTTGTTCATTAAGCCATAGTAACTGCTTCACTTACAAGTTTAGCTTCTCTTAGTCATTGTTATTTTAGGCAGGTAATTGTGTTTGTGATGATATTTGAAATATAATGATGCGATAGTTAGATACAAAGTAAGGCAATCAAACAGATAATACACACAATAATTTTTATGATAGTTTGAGAATCCTGTCCCTACATCCACTCTTTCAAAAGCACATACTTATTATGCCTTAGGTTCCACTATATCTCATATCATGGATGTACACTAGTGCTCTTAGCACTCTTCTAGATTTCATTTCTAGGGAGCATAAATAGTGTTCCCAACACTCTTTTGGATTTCAGCTCTATGGGGCATAAACATGGTGCTCTCAGTACTCTTCTGGTTTTCACAAGCTCACCAGGAAACTCACTGGTTTCGAAGATTACAAGCAAACTTGTTAGTTTTATAGAGTTCACCAATAACTCATATAATGTGGTTTTCTTAAGCTCACCACAAACTCATATAGCTAATTAACAGCACTCGTTTTGCACATGACATTGTCTCTTTTACTGGGTTGATTTGTACAAAGTTTAAGCTCATGTAAGATAATATCTCATTAATGCACATTAGATATCAATACTCTAGATATATGATCAACATAGATCTTTTAGGCTTATTGTTTATTAGTGCAATAAAGATTGATTATCTAGGAGAAAACATGGTCTAATTGAGAGATGTTACTCATTGAAGCTTTATTCTTATTTTTCTCCCAACTTCCTCAACCTTCTTTGTTGACATTGCATTATCTTTATATTGCTTTAAAAGTTTCTAACCATTGGAGTTAGTTGACTTTCTTTGAATGTTGAAGACTTCTCTGATTTCTCTCATTGAAAAATTATCCACTTGGTAAACTTATTGTAGCTAGAAAGCCTGCAATGCTATCCTTGAAGAAGACGCCTTTCCAATTTTGGCAAATACCAGATAAAAATATTTCTGCATAACTGACTCTTTCATTATTTTGGAAAGTTGCCCATTAAACCTGAAGGGATGTAGCCTCTGAAAGTTACAACCTTTATCAGAGTGAAGATTATTTTCTTTTGGATTTCTTTTCATCTTCAGTTAAGCTCGGTTTGTCCAATTTGTTTAATAGAATTTGCTTTGAATAAAAGCTTGACTGGATAATGCAGTCAGTGATGTCTAGTACAAGTGGCTTCTACTCGTCATCATATGCCACAAAGATTCAGCCATAGTTTATCTAAGGACTTCATCTAATCAAGTCCTAGATTATCACTTGTAAGTAATAAACAAATTGGTTATGAGTAGATCTATATAATAGATAACTTCATCTCTATAAATATGTCTATCAGTTTACCTATTGTAAGTAACAGACAAGACTTGTTGGAGTGGACAAGGCTTCTTTGTGGCGAACAAATTTACATTGTTTGTTGGTTATCTGCAAAAATCAGCAAACAAAGTTATAAGCCATGGACGAAGTATTCTAAATGGTTCATATGATGATTTGTCTATCATAAGTGATAGACGAAGTTACGAGATGCAAACAAGTCATTTCTTAAGTGGTTTGTAATAAACGAATCATTTCTTTAGCGCTCGTCTGATGGTTTGTTGGTTACAAGTAATAGACAAACTTGTAGATGAAGATGGTAGACAAAATTATTCCTTTTAAGTTGTTATTCGCTTCTACTTCATCTTCGATATATTTTATAGAAGATTACAAACAAGTTCTTTGATCTTCTTCAATTTTAGATAGACTTCATATTAGAGACAAATGTTTAAATAATTTGACTTCATTTTAAGCTTTTCATTTGTCTGAGTTCAGCTTTGTTTCATCTCTACTTCTATAAACTGAATTTGTCTTTGTATTGTGGATAGATGTTGAGTATAGGCAGTCTATCTAACTTATCCATGGAATGATTTATCTGAATCTTTTTGAGGTAGATGCTCTCTGATACTAACTTTATTTGTAGGAGATTTATTCAATCATTCATTGAGGCTTGAACGTAATTGCTATAAATGTACTTTGTAGTTTTCTTTCAAAGTTTCAGTATCATTCTTTCTAAGCATTCTCGTCTTCTTTCGGTGTGTGGATCTTATTTGCTGATGTATTCTTTGTATATGTTATCCACTTTATTTGAGTTACTTTCCTACACAACTTTTATATCTATCTCTACAATATTTGGGAACACAACTATTAATACCACAAGTGTTCCCTCATATGTTGTTGCTCATCATCAAAACTTGGCTGTTGCCATATACACCATTTTGTTCAATAATTCTCACTCTGATGCCTAAGTTAAGATCTGCAAGAGGTGAAGGGAAAGAAATATAGAGGAAGAGTATAGGATGGGGAAGGCTTTATGAGTCAAATCAAGAGTAAATTCTCTTAAGTTAGATCTCTAATAGGAATTGGTTCTACTTTCCCATGGGAAATTTATTTATAAGATGGGTTTGGTGATAGTAGGCATAGTGTGTAGCAAGCACTAACATAATAACATTATGAGAAGTTCTAATTTTACACTAAGCTAGTGTTTACTTCAAGTGCATGTCCAAGCACTTATGTGGTGGTATAATCTCCATTTGAGAATATACGGTTTGCCTCAAGGCTATAGGCTTGAGATGACTTCACTAGCATAACTCGGATCCTGTATGACCTCAATTGTAGTGCTAACCTTTCTCGACCTAGGTTAGGTCTCACCAATCTGCATGGGTTTAGACTTTGTTGCTCAGATCCAAAATCCAATAAAAATCATCTCACGATCAACTAAGGAACCATTTCGTGTGCTTCTACACCAAAATGTTGCACCTGCCATGTAATCACCCATCCATTAAGAAATCCAAGGGGTGTAACATTGATTAAAGCCATCAAGGTTGAATCACCCAGAATTTCTAATTTGATTACATGCATGGTCAAGCTAATTAAAACTGTTGAATTTTGGGGGAACCATCTTAAAACGCCTTGGAATTTTAAGGAAAGAGTAAATATATTTCTTTAGTTTAGGAATGAATGGTATAGGTGTATGTTGAACCAAATGGTGTATATGATAAATAGTTTTGATGATGAGCAACAACATATGAGTAAACATTCATGGTACTGACATTTGTGTTTCCAAGTATCGTAGAAACATAAATGACATATAGGGAAGCAACTCAAATAGAGTAGATAGCGTATATAGAGAATACATCAGCAAACAAGATCCACTACCCCAAAAGAAAATAAGAATACTAAGAAAGAATTACACTAAAACATTAAAAAGAAGCACAAAGCATATTTGTAGCTATGACATTCAAGCCTCAATAAGTAATCAAATAAATCTTCTACAGGTAAAATCAATATTAGATAACACCTGCCTTAGACATATTCAGACAAATCGTTCCAGGGACAAGTTAGATAAATTGCTCATACACAACATCTCTCCACAACACAAAGATGAATTCAGATTGTAGAAGGAGAGATGAAATGAAGCTGAACTAAAAAAATGAAGAGCTAAAAATAGAGTCGAATTAATAAAGCATTTGTCTCTCATATAAAGTCTATCTGGAATAGAAGAAGAACAAGGAACTTGTCTACAATCTTCTATAGATGATGTAGAAGATGAATAACTTACTTTGTCTATTGTCTTTATCTGTAAGTTTATCTAACACCTGCAATAGACAAACCAACAGATCAATGACTGAAAAGATGATTCATCAGCTCCTTGTAACAGACAAAACCAACAGACAAACTGCTGGAAAGAGGATTTGTCTTTGCCTTATTAATTTGTCTATCACTTATGATAGATAGACCAATAGACAAACTATTTGAGAGACTTCGTTTATGCCTTGTAAATTTGTTCGCAACTCCCTACAGATAAATTCAATTTGTCAGCTATGAAGAAGCCTTATCTGCGCTAATAGGAATTGTCTGTTACTTACAATAGATGAACCAACAAACAGTGTTACTTTGTTTAGTGAGAGAACTTCGTCTGATGAAAAGTAAGAGAAAAACTTCATCCGCATTTCTACAATTCATCTATCACTTACAACAAACAAACTAGAAAATGAAGTAAAAGTGCTACAATGATCTCATGAAAATTTACAAAAGATAAAGTTATCTATTTTATGGTTTTACTCAGAGCCAATTTATCTTTTACTTACAAAAGACAAACTAGGACTTGATCATACAAAGTCCTCAGACAAACTATGGCTAAATCTCTATGGCATATCATGATGAGTAGAAGTTACTTGAAGCAGATCTTATTAAACACTCAACAAATCGAACTTAGCTGAAGATGGAAATAAATTCAAAGAAAAGCAGTCCTCACTCTGACAAATGTTGCAACTCTCAGAGGCTACATCCCTTCAAGCTTAATGGATGTCTTTCCCAAATAGTGAAAGAGTCAATCATGAGGAAAGTCTTTATCCAGTGTTTGCCAAAATCGGAAAGACATCTTCTTCTAGAACTGCACTGCAAGGCTTTTTTGCTAGAGTGAGTTTATCAAGAAGATAGCTTTTCAATGGGAGAAAATTCAGAATAGTCTTTAACATTCAAATGGAAGCCAACTATCTCCAATGAACAAAAATTTTTGAAACAATATAAAGGTAGAGTAATGTCGACGAAGAAGATTGAGGACACAAAGAGAAAGATGAGAAAAAAGCTTAAATGAGTAACTTCTCTCAAATAGACAAATGTCTCCTTTAAGATAATTAATCTCCATTACGATAATAGATAATGAGCCAAAAAACTTTATCTCAATTCGGAGTATTGATATCTAATGTGCTTTAATAAGTTATCATTTTATATGTGCATAAACTATGTATAAATTAGCCTAGTAAAAAAGGGCATTGTTAATCATCCATTGAGGTTGTGGTAGCTCAAAAAAACCATATTGTATGAGTTGTTGATGAGCTCTAGAAAACCAACAAGCTTGCTGATGATCTTCAAAACTAGTGAGTTTCCTAGTGAGCTTGTGAAAACTAGAAGAGTGGTAGGAGTACTATATTTATAACCCTAGAGTTAGAATCTAGAAAAGTGTTGGAAATATTATTTAAGCCCCCTAGAGCTAGAATCTAGAAGAGTTCAAGGAGCACTTTTGTATTTCCATTATTATGAGATATAGTGGAACCCAAGGTACATTAAGTATGTGTTCTTGGAAGAGTGGATGTAGAGACGGGGTGCCTAAACTACTATAAAAATTATTGTGTGTACTGTCTGCTTGATTACTTTGTAAGCTAATGTCCCATCGTTATATCACACACATCATTACACATACATACACACATTTTGACGAACTTGAAATAAGTGCAACTAAGAAAAGTGAATTTGTGTGTAGAGCAGACACTATGTTTGAATGAACAACTATGAAAATCTCATATGCATTAAAATATTAATTCTGCTTAGCACATTAACTTTTATTTAGCTATAAATTTTATATGCTCAATTTACCCCTCTCCTCTTGAACTATCTCATACATGGGACCAACAGTGTATACATTGAAATTTGAAGAAATTATGAATACAACTGATGTAATCATGAGGGACATTATTCTTATTTGATGGATGGAACTAATAATACCTTTTCATGTTAAAGTAATGTAGGAAAATAGTGGCTAAGAATATGAAACAAAAAGGAAAGGAAAAGAGCAAAGAAAAAAGAGGAAAACAAGAAGCGAGAGAGGGCAAAGGTCGGGTGCTATGATGCCCAAATGAGAGCAGCAAAGCCAGTTCGGGAGGCAGCATAGGCAGAGCATCTAGCACATTCGGCATCGTAGCACCAATTCGCAGTAGTGTGGCGAAGCACCAAAAATCCATCCTTTTATAACACTCTACCAAACACTTTAACCCTATTTCCATTTTCCTAAACCTCCCATGCATTCTGGCCCTTTGGCGTTTCCAAATACTTAACAGAATTTGGCGAATTTTAGCTAGAAAAATGTCGGTTGAGTGGATTATGTCTTTTAGAGTGGAGAAAACTCTAAATTTTGATTGTTGGAGAGATAAAGAAAGGAAGAAAATTTGAAAAATTTCCCAAAAGGAAGTTTTTGTTTTTAGGAATACAACTTATGAAATGGGTTCTGTGAAAACCTAGGGTTTTGAAAGGTCAAAAAGTGAAGAAATGGAATTATGGAGTATGACATGGTTGTAATTGGTGTTAAAGATGGTATTAATTATGTTAAAACATGACTTTGTATAGTTAAAAAGAAAATCCATATAATGCACTTTGCTTGAACTAGGTAATTTAAAAGATGCACTCTTACTATTTGATGAAATAATGATAAAAGGAGTAAAGTGTAATTATCCATTGCTAGTACATTTTTCATTGCTCCTTTAATCAAGTCATAAATCAAATAGTCAAATAAACCCTAGAGAGGGCTAATTTCTAAAGTTGAGCTAGAGCTTGAGTTAATCCCCTTTTGTAAACTCAAAACATATATACAGTAATGGCAAATGTATTATGGGTGTAGGATTTGTAGACTATTGATCAGAACGAATTTCCTAACTTAAGGCAATAAAATGGGTAGTATCCATACAAAGGTAAGCAAGTTTTAAATTCTTGTTTTAATTTCTTATGTAACTATGTTTGGATTTTCATGAAAATGTATCCAAGCATCATATTTAGATTGCCGTTGAGCTGAAGCACAAAATGGTTTGACAATGTGCATGGTTGTTACATAATTTTCAAAATGATCAGATTGATGTTTTCTTGTGATCATTTTGACAATTGAATGCCATGACTTGGGTGCATAGTATGATTTGATATAGCATTGTGTGAGACTACATCATGAATTACATCATGAATCACAAACATTGCATGAAGTGAGTTAACATGATATATGTGTAAATATGCCTGTAAACATGGGTACCTAGAAGGCATATATATGATGATAGTACTTGTGAGGAATGGATATACCATGATAACAAAGCTTTGACTCTAGGGAGTGTGGATGTGCCTTAGTGGCGTGGAGGCCTGAATGGCCTAGATTGTATATGACACCTGTGGGGCGTGGATGTGCCTTGGTGGTGTGATGGCCTAGATGACGAGGATATGTGACTGTTTGGCTTGAATACCTGGATAGCCAAAAATGATGTGACATTAAAGGGGTGTGGAGGCCTCAATGGCCGGATACAATATGATACTAGTGAAGTATAGAGGCTTGGATGGTCTAGCAATGTGACTAGTCTGATTACCTCATTAGGTATAACTGGAGAACCTATGATCCCTGTGGAGTAATGAGGGCGGAGTGCCATGGGGGACAGTGAGAGACTGTCGTGAGTCTGGCAGGATTTGTAGGCGA
This sequence comes from Pouteria campechiana, assembly GCA_036873735.1. Lineage (NCBI taxonomy): Eukaryota > Viridiplantae > Streptophyta > Magnoliopsida > Ericales > Sapotaceae > Pouteria > Pouteria campechiana. The sequence continues at coordinate 16,532 of JAYJMB010074900.1, forward strand.
GAGTAAGAAGAGGGAACATGGTACACCAAAGATGGGAAAGGGTCATGTCTTAAAGTCTAGGAAGTTAGATAGGAATTGGTCAAGGTGATATGGTATGATGGATAGGGTGGTATGTGTGTGGATGAAAATGACATAATGACAAGCATACTTATGTGGTGAGTTGAATATGGACGGAATACAAAGTCAAGCGTTAATTAAGATGATGAGGGCAAGTGTGTCATGGCCATGGAACATTATTGCATTGTCATGAATAGCATCTTGTAATTGATTTGGATATGTATGAGCCGTGATCATGATTTCTAATGGTCTGTTGTTTTAAATTCTGTTTTACTGCTTTACTTGCTTACTAGCTGCCCAAACTCATAATGTTTTATTCATAGTTTTTAGTTGATAGGTCAGAAGATGGAGCTCAACATAGGCTTGGAGCTCATGATCGGAATAGGCTGTGACCTCGTACCATTCTAGTAATTGTAATTATGAAAATTCTACCTTTGGACATTACTATAATGTATATAAAGTGTAAATTTATACGATTTGGACATGTTATATATATTAAAGTATGTGTGAGTTAATTTTGTTAGCATTTCATTATGATAGGCTATGTGTGTAAACTTATTTATAACCACCATCACAATGCGACTTTTGGTTCTAGGGGAAGTGTGGGATATGTGGTATTAATTATTGTGGATTTTGGACATATAATTTTTCATGATGATTGGTTATATAGGATGGTTGTACACGTTAATAAGGGACGGTTCAAGGGAGACTGCATGAGGTTCCTCGTGATACTGCCATAAAGTTGTCATAAAGTAGCGCATTGGGAGTGGGTGTTGTTACACATCTACAGTTTCATGATGAAACATGATCAAGTTCTAATTTTGGTCGAGCCGTAAATGAAAGAAAACATACCATCATTAAACCAACTACGAAATGATCGTAATCGAGCCATGGATAAAATGGGATTGGTCTGCACGAATTGTTGAATGATGCCAATTTTAATCGCCACTCGGTGCTCCGGCTGGGTGCTCCGGCATACGGCTCAAGCAGTTTGAATTCGCGCGAAAAGGGCCTTATCAAAAACCCCAGCAAACCCCCGAACTAACACACCAGGCCAAACCGGCCTCTCTCCCTCTAAATTTCACATCATTCTCAACGGCTGCAGCGAACATGGCCTCATGCTACCTAATAAAGCCTCTATTCCTCTTCACAACCAACTTATCCGTATCTTTCCACTCACCCCACCGGCAGCGGCGGACTTTAACCACACAGCGAGTCCACGGATGGCGCTGCTGTGCGACGAACCAACCACCTGAACCCAAGAAATCGACGCGGCCAGCAACGAAATCCCAGGGACGAGCTGAGAGAGCTGGTGTCGATCCCGTCGGGTTCCTTACCAAACATGGCATATCCAACAAGGCGTTTGCTCAGTTCCTCCGTGAAAGGTAATTGAAAATGCTGAGAATTTCATCAAAGTGCATGCGCTGTTGATTCATTTCGTAGCTGGATGATTTGTTTCTGTGGTCAGGTATAAATCCCTGAAGGATCTGAAACAAGTTATGCACTGTCGGTTTGAGGATTTGCTGCAGCTTGCTTCTGGGTAAGAGAAAAAAAAAATCTACCGCTACATGCAACTTCCTGTCCCTTTATTGCAGTCTTCGGCCTGAAAATAGCCATTGTTCTGCAGATAAGCTGAATGGAGCATGCCTGAGTCAATCGTAGATTACATATGTGGTTTGACAGGTTGTCTAGGATTTGTTTTGGTGGGAACTAGTTTGATTTGGACTTTGATCTGCCATGTATTAAAATTAAGTTGCATTCTTAAGCTAGGACATGGCTGAACTGATTTAAATTATGCTGAGAAATGCTCCAAGGCCATTTCTCGAGCCTAGCCTTTCCTACTGGCATCTAGATGAAGGAAACTGTCAAATCCAAGGACCAAGCCATAAAGTAGGAAAATTAGAAAAAATAAATAAATTACAGCAGTAGATTTGTTTGCAGAAAAGATTCAAAGAAGGGAATATGATGGGCACAAAGAATTACTCTAACAGAGAAATTGGGTACAGTGTCTTCACAAAGTGATTAATGCAGTTCGAGGTATGACCGTCAAAGAAAGAAAGATTTGATTACAGGACTACCTCCAAGGATGATTTTTCACTTTTCCTTCTTAAAAAAATGAAATTATTATGCAAATCATTTTGGAGACATCAGACTTTAATCCTGAATTAGTGCATGAGACCCACGAAAGCTCCTCTTTCTTTTGGTTCTTTCCTTTTCCCCTGCTCCCACTGTTTTAGTAGTCATGGTACATGGCAACAAACATATCTCTGTGAATGTGTTGTGGTGCTGTACATAGCAACAAACATATCTCTGTGAATGTGTTGTGGTGCATGACAACAAACGCTTTTCTTTTCCACTTCCTCTCTCCTTCCCTCCCTCTGAGCACACTTATATTGCAAGCTGCATATGAGACTTCAGGGAAATAGATTCCTGAGACAGAATGGTCAGAACTGGTTTCAATTGGCATGCTTGTCATGTAGTTGCTAAAATAACACGACCACATTTTTCTTGTAAATAGTATGTAATTCCAATCAAGTTTCATGTGTGATTTTGACTATTGTAATCTATACTTTGTGCAGCTTCCAATTTTATTTCTTGGCCATTGATTGTGGAAGTTGGTTTAATTTTATTGAGATCTTTGTATGGGTTATGTAGATGCATCCAATTATCTTTTAACGTGTGTTTAAATTTGTTTTAACTTTTAATTAATGATCGGAAATCTAATTTTTTAATACATGCAGTTCATAAACTTGCCAAATTTTCTTTCATTTTCAGATCTTTAATCTCAGAACTTCATAACATTTGGTCACATTTCCGCCTCTTTATATAATCATTTTAAGCCCTATCTGGCATAGCTGCCTGTGGACAAGAAGCCACGCTACTGGTTTGCCAATTCTATATATAGTTCGAGTGAAGTCATAACACTTTAAAAGATGGTTCCTTATGAACCTCATTTTTTTGCTAAATTAAGGAAGTGCATAATAATTGTTTCAATGAAAAAAGTTGTACAATGCTCTTTCAATCACTTTTCAATAATACAGAAATATTTTAAAGTGTAACTCCGTTTATTTGTTTTTCTTATTTTTTGGTTGTCTAAAGCTCAAATTATTTTAAATCAAATCTTTTATACCAAACAACTTTCAGAAGGCCCATTTAAGAAACATCTTTTTTAGTCTTTCCAGGATATTCAAACTCTAAGAAATCTGGTTTACGAAGCTATGTGAAAATTGTCCTTAAACATTTTCTATGTTATCATCTTTATTCAAAATTTTGCAGATATAACATGGGCCATTTCTCATTCTTGGATGCATTGATCATTAACTTTTGCTATGGAATTAGGCAGATGGGAGCAAGTGGCATCTATTGCTCATCACTGGCTTAGTTTAGCTGGGCAATATTATATTTTGGGTATCATAACAAAATGTCCTTAGTTTTGTACTGACCTCTCTGATATAGGACATTTAGCTTTGTACTGACCTCTCTGATATAGGACATCATCAATATTGAAAAATCCATAAGCAAACATAAATTGAGAAAGTTAGCATTTCAAAATTTAGCTTAAAAATTAGATTTTTAATAGGGAACAGAGTCGTTTGGGCTGGATGTGAATAGAAGAAATATAGAAAAAGAAAAAGAAATTCTAGGAATCTCATTTAGATTTAGACATTATACACAAGGAAATTGCGCCCACAATCAAATCACTGGTAGGCTTTGTTTCCTTTTGACTTCATTATTGTCCATAACAAAACTAGGCTTTGTTTCCTTTTGACTTCATTATTGTCCACGACAAAACTATCTACACTAGAATCTAACAACTGAAAACAAAGGTTCCCTAGATCATGTCTCTCCTTGTTGATTTTGTCAGCAATATTATCGATGATAACATCTTTTTAGGGGATCATAGATAAAAAAAAGCAGAAAATGATATTCATGTAGTTTCTTAATTATCCTTAATTTATCATGGATAATATCAATATTATTGGAATTTATTGATTTTATCAGTGATAATACCAATTTTATCATCATTTTATTGATTTTATCGGGGAAAATCCTAAGGTTAAATTTTTATTCTAAATTGGTGTACTTGGTCTAGTAAATTGATATTGTGGGTAGTTCATAATATAGATCTATCCTTAAACAGATGATGATGAAAAATTTTAATTATTTTTAATCACCAATTATTTTTAAAAATAATTTTATTAAAAAAATCTGTTTATGTCATCATTATGGGAAAGTTGGCAGTTTCTAAGAATGCAAATAAGGGCATAAGAGAATGTGAGTTGAATATTTTCAAGGGTGTATTTTATAAATGGGAACTACTTTGGTAGTGCAAGTACTACCGAAGTTAAATGGTAGTACTGCAGAGTCTGACTTTAAGATCATTTCGGTGCATTTTCAACTGTTCACTCAGTAGCTGTGTGTAGTGAAGAGTAACTGAGTGAGTGAGGAGCAAGAAACTTGCTCTACATTAATTCTTGGTTTCAGTTGCTTGGGACCCCTATCCAACAGGCAAGATGGAAACTGTTGTCTCAACAGGCATGCTTGAGACTTCGTTTCAACAAAAGTCAGCCAACCATCTCTCTAGTACACAAATAGGGGAAAAGAATTACATGGGTGGTCATCTTTCACAATCAAGGCTTCTTGCAAAAGAGAACAGTCACTTCTCATCCATCCTTCCTTTTGCACTTTTTGGGGGGTGTAAAAATTGGAAAGAGCCTATATACTCAAAGAAGTGATCATCCTGCATCAAATCTACTCTAATCATATCTCTCTCATATGGGTGCCAGTCATTGCCAATCAAGAAGAAATATTATGCTTCATTTCCATTTTGCACGAACAACACATAAAGGCAAAGAGACAGCATGGGTTATCGGAAGTTTTTACTATCAATTTTCTTTTCTGGGTTTGGAATTTGTTTTGGAATTGTAATGTATATATTCTAACTAAATAATAAAAGTGCCAATTTTAGTCAATGAAAAGTGAAGAATTTGTTTAAAATGGTCTCTTCTCAGATGTGCTCATAATTGTGTTGATGTGGCTGTGGATGTGAATGGGAAATTGAAAATGCCAGTTTCTGTTTGATTGATCAGTAACGGCTAATACAGGGTGTCTGGTGGTGTTCAGTCAAATGAACCTTAGACATCTGTTGTCCTCCCTGTGATTTCTGTTGTCGTCCTCAGTTTCCCCATTCTCTGCTTGGTGGTTTTCCATTCAAATTCCAGCAATTCTCCTTGGTGTGCCTTGGATTTTTGCAGTAGGTACCCCATAAACTGTCCTTGTTATCTTTCCACTGACCTTCTCGGGTGTCTGTCCCTAAGGATCTTGTAGTCCTTTCCTCTTTCTTGTATTTCTAGTTGTTCAGTCTTTGTCACCAAGGCTGATGCTTCTAAAACTTTTGGTTCAAGCATTATACCCCTTCGACTTTCATCAGCCCAAATTAGGGAGATTGTCTCCTCCAATGTAGGTGTTTCCTCCCTGCTAAGAATCTGCACTCTAACCTGATCAAATTCAGAGTTAAGTCCAGCCAGAAATCATACCTCCGGCCTTTCCCAATAAAATTTTTCAAAATAGCAGCATCATCTGAGTATTTCATCTCAAATACTCAATAATGATCAAGTTCCTGCCACAAGTTCATCAATTAATTGGCATATTCTGTTGCTGTTTTGCCTCCTTGCTTGGTTGCAGTTGTCTTCAGCTTGATCTCATACATTTGAACAGCATCACGAGCTATCGAATAAGTCTGGCAAACAAAGTCCCAAATTTGCTTTGCAGTTCTCAAGAACATGCAAGTATCACTGATGGCTGGATCCATCGAGTCCCACAGCTACGACATAATCATTGAATCAGCTTCATCCTTTGCTTCAAATTTGGATTTCCCTTTTTTGGGCCTGTCCCAAGAATATGGCTTAGCCTTCCTTTGGCCTTAAGGTATGTTTGGACAAATTGAGACCATTTGAGATGATTTTTCTCATTCAGCATGTAGGTAGCCTGGATGTTTTGTAAATCGCTTGTCATCTGGGTTGAATTGACTTCCTCCATCTGGCTGGAATTGTTTGATGTAATGCTCTCAGACATGGTGGAACACGGGAAAAACAGTACGAGTAAAAAGCTTGAGATTTATAAAGGAAGAATGGAAAACACAGCAATTAAGGATGAGATCGATTGATGGTGGCAATGAAGGCCAAAGTTTTCAATTACCAGGAGCCTAAAGCTCTGATACGATGACACTAGACGGATGAATTTTCTCTGTGTCTCTCTTGATTGAATGAAATTGTCCATGGTAATAGACAGACTATTCTAGGTAACAAAAATAGGAAATTATCTAATCAAATCATGCAAAACAGGAAACTAACTAAAGTGATCAATCCCATAATACAAGGAACCCAAATATAGACCTTTCCTAACTAATCATACAGGCTGTATAGCTGGTTAGTAATTAGCTTCCTAATTATTTTCTCATGACAACCATACATTCCAGCAGAAGGAAATAAAAAAGGCAACTGAAAAAAGCAGGTTACTGTTTCACAAGGAAAACAAGATAGTCAAAAGAAAAAGAAAAGAAAAGAAAAGAAAATGAAACTGATTTAAGAGGCAAATGGGAAAGAATAACAGAAACAAAAGAAAGAAAATTGCACGATTAGAAAAATGAGAAACATTATGCTCTGAAACTTGGTATCTGAAAATTTGTGAAGTTTGAATATTTTACAGTTAACCTAATTTCACAACCTTTTAGCAAGAGCTAAGTCCTACAAACCAACAACACCGTATATTTAGAACAATGGTTACAAGGCTGAAATATTACTCAAATCATGTTGAAATATGCATATAAGTTGTGCTGTGACTGGTTTTAAAAATGAAATAAATTGTTGATTGTTATCTTTGAAAGTTTATGGAATTGGAGAACAAAGCAATCACATGATCTGGTTAGGAGATCAGACCATTGCTTGGCAAAAGAGTTCATGAAGCCTCTTATACAAATGCCAATGAAAATAATTTGCAAAACAAACAGTTGCATTTCCAGTTACCAATAAATTTAGAAAGCCGAAAGATGTGTTAAAAAAATTGCTTGATTTATTGAAATTTAGGAAGTTTATTGCGGATTTATATGCATATATATATATATATATGTCTCACTCAATTTCAACTTTTAATTTAGTTTTTTCGTTCTAAATATTTTTTTTATATTTGTTTTAATTTATCATGAATTTTTATCTATGATATTCTAATTTTTCTATTTTTAATTTTTCTCTATTTTACTGATAATTTTCCCCAATAAAAATGATATTATCTCCAATAACTATGATAATGACTTTTCTTTTGGGGACCGATATATCAGATTTTACTGATAATGCGAACTCTAAAATTTGTATTTCTTTTATATGTTTTGTTTAAATGTGCTATAATTTTCTCAAACAGTCGTATTTCATGACAAATGTCCTTAGCTTTCTACCTACCTCTCTGACAAATGACAACATCAAGATTAAAAATCTGTAAGCCGGCATAAAGTGAGAAAGTTAAGATTTCAAAATTTAACTTAAAAATTAGAGTTTTAATAAGGAAGAGAGCTATTTGGGCTGAATGCAAATAGAAGAAATATAGAAGAAGACAAGGAAATTCCAGGAATTTCATTTAGATTTAGACATTACACACAAAGGAATTACTCTTACAATCTAATTACTGGTATGCTTTGTTTCCTTTGAACAAGTAACAATTCCTTACTGTCCATTACATAACTATTTACACTAGAAATCCATTGACCAAACTTGGATACCCCTAAGATTCGTACTTCTATTTTATGCTCTGTTTAAATGAGCTAAAATTTTCTCATACAGTCCCTTATTTGCATAATCTTGGGCTTGTTTAAAAAGTAACCTAAGAGGCTATCAAATAATGCTATTTTGACACTTGCTGAACATTGTTGGATGCCCTAAAAGTGACCCAAAAAATGCAGAAAATGCATAAGAAAATTCTGTAAATCAAAATGTAAGCTAACAAGCCTAAAAACTCAGATCTTATGACTTAAGACTACTAAGGTTGCTCCAAAAAGGACCAAATAGTGCAAGTTGATCACAGATCTCAATGGAGTGGTCAATTAGACCTTTAGTTTGTCCCAGATATTTCATTTTTAACTTTTTTTTTTTTTAACTTTTTATACTTGCATTGATCATTGCCCTTTGCATTACCAGTTTCTCACAGGAGTTTTGGTTGTGTCATTTATGTTTCAGGTACGAATTGTTAGCTCTGCATCGCCACTGGCAACATCGTGTAGATTTCATGGAGTGGGCCCCAGGTTGTGTCACAATGATGCTCTGGCTATATAATACATACAGATTACAGACTAAATGAAATTGCATCATTTAGTTTTTAGTTCTCTTGTCTAATTGATATCTGGTTAGCTTTTCATGAGCTCAACATTTGCAGTGCAGGTGCTCGCTATTGCTCACTTATTGGTGATTTTAATGAGTGGTCACCAACAGAGAACGGTGCAAGAGAAGGGCACTTTGGCCATGATGATTTTGGTTATTGGTTTATCATTCTTGAGGATAAGCTTAGGGATGGTGAAGAAGCAGATGAATATTTTTTTCAAGAGTACAATTATGTGGATGACTATGACAAAGGTGATAGTGGCTTCGATGTTAAAGAAATTTTAAAAAAAATGAATGATGAGTACTGGGAACCTGGAGAAGATCGCTTTATTAAGTCATACTATGAGATTGCAGCTAAGTTATATGAGCAAATGTTTGGCCCAAATGGTCCCCAGACAGAAGAGGAATTGGGGGAAATTCTAGATGCCGAAACACGATATAAAGCATGGAAGGAAAGCCATCAGGATGATCCTGACAGTCACTTGCATGTCATCGATAATGGAAAAGAATATGATATTTTTAATGTAATAACTGATCCCGTGTCTTGTGAGAAGTTTCGAAAGAAGAAGCCTCCTTTAGCATACTGGATAGAAATGCGCAGAGGAAGAAAAGCATGGCTGAAGAAGTACATTCCGGCTATACCACACGGAAGCAGATACCGTGTTTATTTTAACACGCCTGGTGGTGCTATTGAACGCATTCCTGCTTGGGCTACATATGTGCTGTCTGGTAAGCTTGTTTACTCATCAGAAAGTTCCGTTTTGCTTACAGGTTTTGCTTTACTGACTAAATTTTAGAAATGACTCTTGAAAAATGCAATTTAAGTAAGGAGATATGATGCTCAACCTTGTATGGATATCTAAATGTCCTTTTCCCCTATGGCTTTGTTTGGTAAATGGGGTACTCATTATTTCATCCCTTTTAATTGATGAGATATTTAGCTGTTATAAGTTATAACAATTGAACATTTTCCTCATTAGTGTTTATATTTCCAATACCCATTATCTTTTTATCCAGAAGCTTATCTATTTTATTTTTATTCATTTAATTTCAAATAATTTCCCTTATCTTGTCACATCATTTCCTTCATTTTCTTATACTTTTGTAAATTCTACTTTTTCCTTATCTTTTTCCTTATTTTCTGAATCCCCAAATGGAGCTTATAGTTTTATGGGCAGAATTTATAGCTTTGTTTTAGTGGCTGAGTTGTAGTAAATTTATATTTTTTCATGATTCCTTTGTGAATGCCGAGGTGGAGTCTCTAGAAATAGACAAGTAACTTTTCTTTAAGTAAAACATTAAACATAGTTTTATTTGGCATTATATTTGATTTGTGGTGACTCTTTTAACATGTAGTCAATTGAAACTTTTTAGGAATAAAATATGTGCAAATTATCTCTTTTTCTTGTATGATTTAGAACAGTGCTTGCAAAATCGAAAATTTCGAGCGAAATGTCTCTGAAATTTTCTTTTTATGACTCCATCAAGATGTCCTTGCCAGGGAAAGGGGGGGAATTAATAGATAAGGAGAAATTTTCAAAATTTTGGGAAAAATTTTGAAAATTTCCCCAAAATATCGCGAAACTAAGAAAATCTAGTCAAAATTTTGAGAGAACAGGAAAATCTCCCTGAATCTTTTGAAAGAAACTAGAACCCAAATAGCAAAACCCTAATGCCAACAGAAACCATTTCCATTATTCGAAATCCTCCCTAACCTTCACAAAACCCATTTTTGAAACTCCCTCTCACGATTTTCCTCATCAAAAACAACATTTGGGGTGGAGATTGGGAGATTGGAAGTCCATAGCAGGGCTATCAATGTCCAATCCGTGGATTTCCCAACCGAAATCACTTTTCCCTCTTCGAAACCACAATAGAAATTTCAAAATCCATTTTCGAATGGATTAATGCACATTTCGGGCTAAAGTCAAACAAGCGTGGAGCGTATTACCTTTGTTCCATCAATACCATGATAAATAGGCTGATTGTGCGATTTCAAGCCAATGTTAAAGCTTCGATTCCATCTTTTCTTCTTCGAAATCAACATTGGAGCAGTTGAAATTCTGTTTCGACTGGATTAGAGTTGAGATTCCAGACAAAAATTGAGCAGAAGTTTCTGTTGGAGGAACGCAGCGTTCGCAAGTGGGCCATTCAAGCATTGATTTCTCTGTTCCATTGTTCAGATGAAGACATGCATGTCGATTGTGGGATTCCAGTAGTATGTGATGCATTTTGTATTTTATTTATATATTTTTTGGGGCAAATGCATTTTTTAGGTATATAATAATAGTTTATCACAACTTGTTAGTATTTTTTTAATAAGTTTTCATCATATAAATTAAAATCAGTGGTAGAATGGGTATTTTATTTAAATAACTTTTAAAACATGTGAAAGCTATTTTTTTAAATAATTATTTGATTAAAGAATAATATAAATAATTAAATATTATTTAACAACAATAAAAAATATATAATTATGTTGTCACTTATCATATAAATATTTATAGAGTTAGCTTTTAACTTATGCATTGATATTTTTGTAAGTTATTATAATAAATGGCTTATATTATAATTTTAAAAAATTTAGTTATTAAAATTATGGTGCATAGATGTTTATAAAATTACTGATAAAAAGACACGTATAAGTAAAGTCGTAAATACACACATACGTTGTTTTACATATAAAAGAAAATGATATCTTTTTTGTTGAAATTATTTTATGTAACTAATTTTAATTATTTCATAACATTGTTGTTTTTATTTATAGGTTCAATATGTCAGGCTAAAGTACTGGAAAAAGCAGTAAAACTAAGCCTCAAGATATTGCTTGGGAGCATGAGAAGTCATTGGAGGGGCATCCAAATAGAGCAGAATATAATTATTTTGGTTCGAATATGAAGTCTGAGGGTGTTACAAGATTGAAGGAGCATTTCGCTCGAGGGTACAAGAATAATAAAAATTACCCTAAGGTGCCCCCAAAAGTCAAAAAGTTGATGAAAAGAATTTTATTACAAGGAGTGAGCTTTTGAGAGTCAATAAAGCAGTACGAGAAAAATATTTCTGATAAATTGTATGAATTTTCAAATACCGTGGATGCTGATAATGATGAGGATGGGGAAGAAAATGATGCTTATATGAGAAGAGCTATGCATGCCTCTAGAGTGGAGAAATGGAAGAGGAAGCAAATGATTCTACTAGAGGGGAATAGGCCAACATTCCATGGTTCTATTAGAAAGACTAGAGGTAGTAGTGGGGCTGGTGTAAAGGGTGAAATTATGAGATATTTTCGACATAGCAAAAGTATAAAAGTGGCCAAACCTAAATTATATTGGCAAGTGGGTAGCGTATTGAATAAAATTAAGCAAATGTTCAATAAGGTAAGGGACTATTTCCCTGCTTCAGAAATTTGAATCCAAGTTTTTTTTTTTTCTATAATACAACTCCAACTCATGTAGCAGATTCAGTTGCTTTTAAGAACTTTATAGCCGTTGCTCAAAGAGAGGGAGAGAATATAAAACTACCTACAAGGAAGAAAATTTATGGAAAATATTTTAAGGAAGAGGTGACAGAGATAAATGACTGGATAAATGGTCAAAAACATCATTAGGACACTTATGGGGTAACCATCATATGTGATGGATGGACAAGTCAACGAGAATGTCTATAATTAATTTTATGGTATGTTTAACAATTGTGTGAGCTAAATCTTTCCTTTAGTAGCATTTTACATAAGAATTCTACTTTCTATCGATGTTTGTATCATTGGTATGTCATTTTTACTTTATATATGTTGACATTTAAAGTGATCTTTTTTATTCTAGACATGCAATTAGATTTATTATGATTTATCAAGAAGATTTATAAAAAATTCTTAAAATTTACCCATTTTTCTAATTTTCTTTTTAATTTTAGCACAAAAGTTTAGTGAAATTATCGATAATTTCTCCCTTTTAGTGTAACTGCAGGCACTAATCTAGAACAATTCAATGTATCCCTTTTGCATCATATGGCTGAATTATTAAGGATGCAAGCTTGTTCTTCAGTAGATTAACCATAGATTTAACATCCTATACTATAAAATACATCCAATTACTCTTTGCATTTTCCATTACGTTTATTGTCTTAAATAAGTTGGACCTTTGGTGGAAAAATTATTGTAGTTTATATATTTTGAAGTTCGTAAATTTGCCAATAGGAGTTTTGCTCTTATTGCCAATCTTAAGTTCAGATAACAGAGGTGGGTTGGCACACCAAGTTGGTAGTTGGTGTCATAAAGCTTTTTGCCACATCTTATACCATGGATTTTAAAGCGATATTTCATGTTTCAAACGCTAAGACATTCCTTGTAAGCGATGTGTTGCATTTGCGCTTGAATGCAGCAAGAAATGGGTAAGGGTTGGTCATGGAACAAGTTTGTTTTGCTCGATGTAATATACAAACTCTTTTTGGAATGGGTAGAGAATTGATGGATTATATGAGAAGAAGAAAAATCAATGAAGCATGCCTTCAAGAGACATCATGGAAAGGGGCAAAAGTTAGAGAAATTGATGGATATAAATTATGGTATACAAGGAATTATGGAAAATTTGATGTCGTAGGCATATTGGTATAAAAGAACTTTAAAGATAAAGTTTTACATGTTAATAGAGTTTGCGATAGGATCATTCAAGCAAAACTATATTTGGTGACGATATAACCTATGCCATTAGTGTTTGTGCGCCACAAGTAGGATTGGATGATAGAATTAAGAAATAATTTTGTAATGATATGGATGGTTTAGTGCAAAGAATACTAAACCAAGAGAGAATATCATAGCAGGAGATTTGAATAGGCATGTAAGAAAAGAGAATTTGGATTATTAGGGGATTCATGAAGGTTTTAGTTTTGGTGTGGGGAACTAGATTGATGAAGAACACATTGAGATTGATCAACATATTAGGGTATATTTACTTCTAGAGATGTTTATTTGTGATTTTAGATATGTAATTGTTAATTTGAGCTTTGTTATATGCATCAAGTAATCAACATATAGATCAACTTGATGAATAATTTAGATTATGATTTTTGCTATTTTATTTAGGTTTTTTGTTTATATATATGCATTATAGTTTTTTTCTGCATATTTATTTTCTATAAATAGGTTAGCTTTGTACTAAATTTGTATTAAGTCAATGATTTGAAAGAAAGGTGATTTCTGATTCTCTTAACTTTCTAGTTGTTTTTTATCTTATTTTTAACTTTGTATTTTTTTTTTTAATCTTTTCTTCCCTTCTCATCTCCTTAAGAGAATCTTTTTTCTTTCTTTTTTGTTCTATATTAATTTGATCTCAAAGCTAAAGCTTGACATTAGATTTTCCATGTTCCCTCAACAACAACATCCATTCACCAATCATGTTAAAAAAAATTATTTTCCATCCATTGTCACCATAGTGCCCTTGCCTCACCACCATCCCTGTTGCACACATAAAAAGCCTTTGTTTGCAAGTCTTATATGCAACACTGTCCACACATACAACAATCTTTTTCTTTCACGGCAATTTCAGCGGGCAATAGTAAAAAAGGACAGCCTGCTACCTCCGATGAGGCTTTCTTCTTTAGGTTTGACATATACAATGCTAACACTACTTCGATCATATTGTTTGGCTTATTTGTGGAAGAAATCGTTTGCATTCCAGACAATCCTAATGCTTGGTTGCTATTGCAACCCACCACTAATGGAGAAGAATATTTCTAGCAGCCATATGACATTGATTCTTGTAATAGAAGCCACCAGACCCTAGATCTAGTGATTCTAGCTCCACTTCACCTTATATTTAAACATCCAACCATAATCTTTCTTAGTTCTAGCCACTCAATGATGCCAGAAGATACTGGAAAATTCTTTTTTGGAGTCAAACTCACAGAAGTTTGCTGTTGGGATCACCAATTCCATTTATAGTGGTATTAGTAAGGAATGTATATATCTGTGCAAAAAGGTTAGAAGAAACATAAAATTAATATAACTTCTAAAATTAAAAAGTGGAATTTGGTAGTTAACAACATGAAATATTTTGATAAAGATTGTAGAAGACAAAAAATGAAATAATGTAAAAAACATTAACATAGAATCATTGGGGGGAGATGATAAAATGTATGCAAAAAGGAGGTAAAAACATTTTAGGAGTATATAAAATAGTAGGCAGTTACGTAGGGAAACCTAGTGGTGGAATAAGGATGTCTAAAAGGTTATTGACGACAGATGAGCGAAATTTTAAAATGGCAAATAATAAAAATGAAATAAATTTATACTAATTTAAACACTTAAAAAAAGTATACTATGTAAGTTATAAATAATGTTAAATATAAAGCTTATGATGGTCTTTATAGCATATTAGAAATTAGATAAGGTGAAAATGATATATTTAAGTTATATTTAACAAAAGAAACGGTAAAGACTTAGCTCATGTTAGTTGTATTGAAAGTGGAGACTTAGCTGACCCACTTGGTGGGAAACAACTTTCGATGATGAGTGATGACAATGGTTTGTTTTGAAGTTAGTCATGTATAAAAAACAAAGAGAAGCGGGAATTCTTCATTAAAAATGATAAGATAGTTAATAATGTCAGCCACAAAATTCTAAATTGTCTTTTGAAAGATTAGTCAAAATGACTATTTTAGATATTTTAATGATAAGGTCATTTGACCAATAGTAGTCCTTTTATTTGTTTATTTTGTTTTATGCATCAATAAGGTGTTTGTTTCTCACTTTCTCTTATAATTATCATTGTCGTCTAATGTTGACATTTATAGTGGAAACTATGAAGTTATAGGTTGTTATTGCTGGAGTTGAGTAGGTGCAATTGTTTTTTAAGATAACTTTTGGATGAATAATGGATTGTCCCATCTTCCTTTTTCTTCACTCTATCCTTAATATTGTTCTTTCCTTGTCACTTGCTCTTGCCTTTTCCACTTTATTTAGTATTTGTTATTAGAAATTTATTATTTCTATTCTATCAAGATTTAAGGATTGACATAATTTGAAATTTACCAAATTTGAAACTATTTCATTGAATAGGAATAATAAATCTTTGATAAAAAGTAGCATATGTTAAAAAGTAATATATGTAATAAAGAAGGTAAGAGAGAGGGATAAGGAAATAAAAAAATGATATAGCATAGGAATAGATAGGAAAGAATCGAACATGGATGGAAAAATGGACAAAAGAACTTTCTCACAAATATATATGAGTAAAGGAAATAACACTTTGCTTTAGAAGGCTCGTCTGATTGTAAGGCATTGTAGACAAATAAAAAACATGCATTTGCATCTTGGTGAATTGAAACATAAAAGTGTATAAAGAAGATAGACAAATAAAAGAAATGCATAATTTATTCATCATTTGGTCTTTTTACATTTACATCAAAAAGTGCATTGATTCAACATCTCAAATTTTATATCTTTGAAGAGAAAACTTTTGATTAAAGCTAAAAGCGTAGCATGCTAACGTGGTAAAACTAGTATTAAAGAACCAACAAGGTGAGTGTGGATTGCGAATCTTGGCAAATTAGGCATGATTGTAGGATAAGAGAGGGTGTAAGTTATGAATCTTAGTGGATTAGGCATTATTACAGGTGTGTATTATGAGTATTTGTAGACAAGTCACGATTATGGAAGTGAATTGTGGATCTTCGCATATCAGGTGCCATTGCGAGATAAACTTGAGTGTAGGTCAAAAATCTTGGTAGAATAGGCATGATTACAAGTGTAGATTGTGGATTTCCACATTCTAGGCACAACTATGGGTGTAGGATGTGAATATTGGCAGATTGCCCATGACTATGAGTGCAGATCATGAGTCTTGATATGCTAGGCATAATCATGAGATAAACTAGAGTGTAGGAACAATGCAGGCCATAAGATTAGCGAAAGAACATGATCTAAAGGCAAAAATGATGGAGAGAATCACAAAATAAGCAATCGAATATGACCGTGACATTGGTTCCTAGAAATATGGCTTTGCCAAGAGGGGAGGTGTAAATTCGGTAATTAAAAACTTAAAGGTCTAACCCTTTGCTGAATTAAAATCTCTCTAGATAATGTGCAAATAGAAGATATAGGCATAAGCACACAGAAAAGAGCTGGAAAGAGCAGCACAAATAATATACTGATATATAGTGATTCGGCGTAAATTGTTACCTACTCCACTCTTCCAAAGCAAACTCTCTTTTGCTTTGGATTGTACTAATTTAGCAATATTACAAACTAGAGTCAACACTCTCTTTTAGAATCCAGCTCTAGGGGGCTTAAATATTTGTTCAAAAATAGGTATGAGCACACTACTTGAATACCCTATTTTTAGCATTCTTTGAAGTTGGCTTCCAATAGCAATCCAAGAATACACGAAGAAAGAGAGATTACAATAGAAACATTTGCAAACGAACCAAAGTCATAGCATAGGGAAGCTCTCCAAAGAGATTGAAGTAGAAGACTTGAAAGTGCTTGGAAAGTTATAGCACTTGAGAAGCTTCTTGAATGACTTGAACGAAAGTTGATGCTCATTAACCTCCAACTCGTGTTTCTTAACTCCTTATATAACCTAGCATTGAATTGTAGCTGTTAAATCTCTGGAACTTCATTTAATGCTTTCCAATGTTTGAATTTTTTCAATTGTTATTTTCTATCTAGAGAGTCGGTGAGAGTTTAGTTGAATGAGGCTACCTATTGAGCCTTCAGTAGGTATCCTGAGTATACGAAGCATATTTACTAATCGTGTATTGCCTAGTTTTTTTAACACTTTGGTCAATACCCTCAATAGATTGAGCTACGTATTGAGGTCTTTGTTGGGTACCTTGGTATGTTGAGCCAATGTACTAAACCTATGTTCTTGAAAGTGTTCTCCTTGGAAGGTTGATCGATATAGCTCGGTAGACTGAAGTACCTATTGAGGCCCTTGGGAAGTATGTTGAGTATATTGACCATAAATCTTGACCCTTCATTTCGATTAACACACCTTAGGAGATTGAGCTACTACTTGAGGTCGCTCGGAAGATTTTATGAAGTCTTGAGAAGGTTGGTAGACATGCTTTAATAGACTGAACTTCCTACTGAGGTCTCAGTAGACACGCTTAGTAGACTGAGCTTCTGAACTTTACCGACTGACCTCCCAAAAATTTGATGAACTTGGTGTCTAAACTTAGATCCATCTTCCAACAAAGTGTCCACTTGGTTTTAGTCTTGTTGAGCTTTTCAAACACTTAGAATTTATGTACGTGATTGGAATTCTTTTTATTCTATCATAAGACTCAATCAAACTTCATCAATAACATTATGATAATTTTCATTAGATTGATCACTATCAAAATATAGAGTTAACCACTTCTTCAATTAAGAGTGGAGCCTACAATCTCCTCTTTTTGATGATGACAAAACATAATAAAAATCACCTTTCTAATAGATATATACAATGATACATTCTATAAACCTTTTTTCACAATAAAATCTATATCTAAATGAACTAAAGCTTATCATATTCAAAATATCATTCAAAGACATTTGCATAAAGACAAAATTCACTTCATTCATTAAGTATCTTAATTACATTTTGTTCAAAAATATGAAACTTCATTATGTCACATCACCTCTTAAAACATAACTTTATTAAGTCACTTCAAAACATAACCATTCATTCAAAACATAAAAGACATATCACCTGTTCTCCCCCTTTTTGTCAAAATCAAAAGGGGTGAGGGATGACTCAAAAAAACTTGGAAGGACAGGGTGGAGCAAAGTGACTAAACTTGGGATTTCGAGTTAGCCTTGTGAGTGGAGTGGGTAGCTTGGTGAACAACGATGTCTGCTAGTGAACTATCAATGGATTTGAGCTTAGCAAAGACATTGGAGTTAAAGGATTGCATGAATGCAGGGATGGATGGATCAGCAGTCTGGGAAGGTTGGGAAGGATTGGTGGTCTTTTTAATGTTTGGAACTACAGTCTCCCATCTCTGCTAGAATGCAAAATCATCCACCTGTGGAGAGTGAACGTCGTGATAACCGGTGTCTTCTTGCTTCACTACCTTCTTGTGCCTTGGTGGCTTTGATTGCATTTGCATTTATATGCATCTTCTTTAACATACATAGTTTTTCCTATCACTAAGCGATCTTCAACTCCAAATGGTGTTTTCGGGTTAAGATCTACTCCAAATGAGTGAAACCTTTCGTGAGCCATGTCCCAAAAGGCAACACTAAGTTTCCTCTCGCGGTGTTTGTCTTCACCATGTGCTCAATGATTAACTTAGGGAGGTTGATCCTCTTGAAATGAATCATCTTCTACTATAACTCTGCCTCCTTTACTGTCACTACTAGGCAAAATGTAGTGCCCAAGTATGGTTATTAGAACGCTAAAATCTGGAGCTAAATCAATACTTTTAATTATACTTGCATGTTTATGATGATCTTTGCAGGTAGTCAACTCATTAAATAATACTCCGCTAGTTATACTAGGAGGAGGTGGGCCCTCCTCAATTGGGACATCTAGGATTTCATCCAATGCATTATAATTGTTGTTAGGGAATTTCCTAGCTCTATGTTAGTCCCCTTCACAAAACTGTAGTGCATATTACAGTTAGGTAGTAGGGAAGGTTTTCAAATAACAATGTCACTCATCTTTGAAATGCCAAATATTCTTCCATATGAAATCTATAGTGTTTTAGATATGGAAAATAAATCTTCTTGCAGTCAGGTAGACTTCTCTTCAAGTAGTATTGGTAGTATCTTTTTTATTTGAGTCATGCCTATAGTAGTGATAGGGCAATTGAGTTCGCACCTCTTTTACTTCACCCATTCTATGATCTTCTTGGGATGGTTGGGTAGAGGGGTTTCTACGCATGAAGGAAACAGGAGGTTCTTGAAAATACTCAATCTTGGCAAGGCTTCATTGGAGTTTCCGATGCACCGGATGCTTGGGAGATGGACGGAGCATTCTTTGGTGTTTGTTGCTTGCACACGATGACCTTCTCGAGAGGATGCATGGTGAGAATAGAATGAATGGAGTGGATAAATAGGAGGTTGGATAGAGTAGAGATGCTAGAAATAGGTTTTAGGGGGGTAGATGGCGCTAGAGAAGAGAATGGCGGTGCCGAATGGTGTCCCCAAATGTTTTAAAAAGCCTAGTTTTGAAGGGTTGCTAGATAATGAGGTTTCAACCTACTGAGTTCCTAGAACCACAAAGATAAATTACGAAACACATGATTTTCAAAGTATTTTCACCCAAATACATTCAAATATTCTCCAAACATGTGAATAAGAATAATTTAACACTCTTCGTAAATTGAAATCATGACAAAAAAAGATGTGCATGTTAATCCGATTTAACCAAAATTTCATAACTCAGCGAACATATGGCATAGATGACATAATTTATCAACAAATATGCATTAGCATTGATGCATGTGGGTAAATCAAACCTATTTCTCTTCTAATTTTGTAGAAACTATCTTTGGCCAATGATGTTCTAAAAATGTTTGCAAGTTGGTCACTGGTTGGCATGGTCACCGGTTGGCATATACTCTAGCTATACATGATTATTCTCCATATGATCTCTAATGAAATGATGTCTAATCTCGATATACTTAGTACGAGAATGCATAATTAGATTCTTTGTTAAGTTGATTACACAAGTGTTATTGCACCTAATAGGAAAGTTCTTGAAACTCAATCCCTAGTCAACAAGTTGCTCTTTTAACCGAAGGAATTGAGTACAATAACTCTCAATAGCAATATATTCAACACTAGTTTGTTTTCTTAATAACTATGAAACCAGTATGCTTCTAAGAAATTTCAATGTTCCACTTATGCTCTTTCTATCTACTTTGTATCTAGTAAACTTTGTATTTAAGTATCCAATTAGATCAAATGAAGATATTTTTGGATATAACAAACTAAGACTTGAGTATCTAGAGGTGCTTAAAGCTTCTTTTAACTATATAAATTTGTGACTTTTTATAACATGAGATGAGCCATCCACATGACTATGAGGCAGAATGATGGAGTTGTTCGTGAGTGAGCAATTTGACATGACCGCAGAGTAGGTTGATGAACTGGATCATAAGCTAAGCAATTTGACATAACCACAGGGTAAGTTGATGGAGCAGATCATGAGACGAGTAATCTAACATGATCGCAGCGTTGCACCTCATAAATTAAATATAATTGCCTTGAAGAAAGATTGACACGATTACTTTCTGAAATGAGCAACATTGCAAACATGGTAGCTAGTTTCAATGCTAAATGAGAATGATCAAGCATTAGCTTATTTTAGTAGAAAAGCGTCCAAATATACAAGTGCAATCCTTAACGAGGATTATGTTGTAGATTTGGTAGTTAAACACAACTACTAAAGTAAGTCGAAGAACCCAAATGGCAAGGATGAAGAAGAAGGAAAGTGCTATTCATCCATGCATTCTAGCAGCATGGCAGCAAAAGGATCCCCCCTGGAGTCTAGGAGAAGCACTTTCTCAAAGCGGAAGTCCTCCTTGCTCTCTCTCTCTCTCTCTCTCTCTCTCTCTCTTCAAAGTGGCATGGATTCAGCAAAAGAATCATCAATTCGAGGGCCTTCTATTTATAGACATTGCAAGGTCGCTCATATGAGGCTCACCATGGGCGCCCTATACAATGTAAAACAGATAGCGCATGGTTATCAGTTCGATGTGTGCCATTCAATAGGAGGCTAATTAGGGCACAACCATGTACCTTTTTGGTGACACAACATGGTTGATGTTTGAGTGCTTCACTTGAGCGAATCTAGTAAAAGCATGTGGTTGAGAGCAATTTTTGCACATTGCCTAGTTAATGTGATTAGTGTGGTCCTTGCTAGCAATAGTCGTGCTTTGTGACGGGTGCAATGTATTTAGGTTGCGCCTCACTTGGATGTTTTGTGGTGCTTGGTTTGGATCTCCAAGGTTGTGCACAATCCAATTATGTGCCCAACTTTGTTATAGTATCATTATGTGCGCTGCTTGGGCTATGCTAAGTATTTTCCTTGGTTGAGAGCTCGCATCCTAAGGCTTGATCAGGACAGTCCATTATTTTGAGTCATTAGCTATGCATCTAGATTCACTATAATTATCGAATATCTATATAGAAAATTCGATATGAAGTCCACAACTCTGGACCATCACAGTCATTAAGGCTTTGCCCCTTTGTAGTTGTCACCCATATAACCCCTACAAAAGGGCCTCAACAGGTTTCCATAAGGTCCACTTATAAATGTCAGGACTTCCCCCCCTCACCCGAGCAATGTGGGATATCACAATCCACCCCATCTTAGGCTCCAACGTCACATTCCCGTTTCTAGACTTTTGGGGTCGGCTTTGATACCATGTGTAATGACTGCTGAGGTATTGTTCGCTTTGGACCATGACAATCCTCATGACTTTGCCCCGTTATGGTTGCTGCCCATGCAACTCTCACAAAAGGAGCCTCAATGGGTTTCCGCAAGGCCCACATATAAATGCCAGGACTCCCCCATCACTGGGCAATGTGGGATATTACATGGTATTGTTTGCTCTTGATCATCACAGTCCTCATGGCCTTGCCCTTTTGTGGTTGCCGCCCATACAACCCTAACAAAAGGTGCCTCAACAGGTTTCCACGAGGCCTATATATAAATGCCAGGATTCCTCCCTTCACCTGGGCAATGTGGGATATCAAGGATATAATGTATTAGCCAAAACTCACAAGGGTTGCTATGGGAACCACCTAGGTTGGCGAACTAATATGGAAAGTTTTAAGGGCTAGATATTATTAGTTCATACTTAGAGGGATGCACTTGAATACATTAAAACATGTTATAGTTAGTAAAAGTATTTAAACATCCCGTGGCAACTTACGACAAATTTGACTACCATCATTGAGCCTTGGCCCTTTTTACAATAGTGGATGAATAATGTTTGATCCCTCCCTCAAGCTCCAAGAAAGAGTAGATATCTAGTGTAACAATAGATTACTACTAAATGGATTGAGGCATGCCCCTTAGCGTTCATCGTGGCAAAACAAGCCATCTTTCATATGGGAATGAATAATTTGCCGCCACAGCCTCCCAAAATTTTCGAATACAAATAATTGATGACATTGAGATGAGAGAGAATTTTGCAGTAATAATAAAATTGACTTCCATTATGCTTTTATACCATACCCTCAAGCGAACGGATAAGTTGGACTCTTAAGGCAATCTTAAAGAAAAGGTTGGCAGATGCTAGGGTGGCTTTGGTCGATCATGTACTTGTGGTTCCATGGACATATAACACAACCCTTAAGTAGTAATAATGAAGGTTTAAGAGAGCACTTGGACCTTTCAGATGAAGTCCCAGCTAAAGCAAACATTAAGATGGCATCATATTGGAATAGAATAGTACACTTCCATGATTTAAAGGTTTGAATGTGGTCTTTCCAAGTGGGTGTTTAATCTTTTGTGAGGAAGAAGTTTTGACTGATTATAGACCAGGAAAGTTTGCCCTTGAGGATTTGAATGGAACACTACTTCCTCAATCATGGAATGCTAAAATCTTCAAAAATATCCTATGTAGGAGCCCCTTCTCTCAAGATAGCACCCCTTAGGTTGACAAAACACCCCTCAAGGTGAAAGCTCCTCTAGGGCTAAAAGCCCCTCAGGTGACAAAACTCTTCTTAGAATGAAAGTCCTCTAGGGTTAAAAGATCCTTAGGGCAAAATGCCCTTCCCTCAAGGCGATAAAACACCTATAAGAGTGGAAGCCCCTTCAAGGCAAAAGTTCCCGCCACCATGAGTGACACACCCTCCCCTTACGTTTAAAGACCTTTTAGGGCTAAAGACCTCTCAAGGTGACTTGTCCTTGCCTTTGGTCTAAAAATTCAGCCCCTCTAGGGCTAAAGGCCCCTTAGGATGAGATGTTCCCTCACCTTAGTGTGACATGCCCTCCCCTAAGGGCGGCAAAACACCCCTTAGGACGAAAGCCCCATTAGGGTTAAAGTCTCCTAAGGGGGACACATCCTCCCCTTAAGATGATAAAACATACCTTAGGGCATAGCCTTTCCAAAGCTTAAGGCCTCTTTCATAGTGCAAAATACTTCCCTTTAGGGTAAAGGAATTCCCTAGGCAAAAGCTCCCCCTACATGAGACCCAATGCCTTTCGAACAATCAAACAACTCATTAGGAAAAATGTTTGCCTTCAAACATGTCATACCTACATTGACGCATATTGCCGTATTGCAAGATAATTACAAATTGCAAATTCAAAACTACATGGAATATGTAACTCTATCAATTTTATGCGCCCCCTAATACTTTCTCGCTACTGGCCTCATCTACAACAGCTATAGCATCATCTTCTAAATCAACGAAGTCATTGGTATGAATGAGGGAGCCATCAACTTGCAGGAACTGCTCTTGCACTTTGTCCGGGCAAAATTCATATCCTTGACCTTTATTGGAGGACTAGGCAAACTCATATTTTTACACTTTATATTTCTTGGAGGCCTTAAGCCTGTCCATTGCTTGTTGTGCATTTTCCTGGGCTCGAGCACTTTTTTCAATGGTGAAATTGGCCTCAATGATTGCTATTTCCGGGTCTTCCTTTAATTGTTCAATTTTTAATGCATCCCTATTTTCTGGTCCTGATGTCTATTCATGTATTTCCAATGCAGATGGAAAAGAATATTCTGCTGTGCATTGGGAACCACCTCCTGAAAGCATGTATGTGTGGAAAAATAAACGTCCTCAAGTGCCAAGATCTCTTCGTATATATGAGTGCCATGTTGGAATCAGTGGGTCTGAAATGAAAATTTCTTCTTTTAATGAATTTACTTTGAAGGTAGCTTCTGATTTTTGTCGTTTTCCCTATGCATCTTGATTTCTTTCATTTGTCTAAAGGTTCTTCTTTGTTCTGACAGGTCCTTCCTCATGTAAAGAGATCTGGATATAATGCAGTTCAGTTGATTGGGATTGTTGAACACACAGATTATTCCTCTGTTGGCTATAAAGTGAGATATCTATATTCATGCAAGCATTCATGCACATGTGGAGTTTCTCAATTGAGTTCTTTTTTAAGCTGCATAGATGTTTTTTCCCTTGCATCATTTCTTCACACTAACCACGAGAACTCAATGTGTTTACTTACATGTTAATTCGTACCTTTGTAAACAGAAATCAGTTAATCTACAAAAAATGTTTCCTGTAGGTCATATTTTTAGGTTTTTAGAGTTCATAGGAATATGATGGAAAAGGAGAAACATGAAAATAATGTTGGAAAACTCGATATTACTAGCAAGGAAAACAATTATTTCTCCTCTTTTGGTTTTGTAGTATAAATTGTAAAAAACTCACTTCTATTCCTATTTCTCTATTTTCATTGCTACTTTTCTAGGGAAATTATCTTGTCTCCAAATTCTCAATATTCCTCCAACTTCCCACAAAAATTTTATAACCTTTGTAATAAATTACACCATTCGATTCATTTTTTCTCCTCAATCTACTGCTAAAATAAATGATATCAAATGTTCCATTAAGGAATGTTTGCTTTATTCCTGTTAAATTCACACCACCAAAATAGGCCCTTTGAGTGAGTTGTGGAATGATTTATGTTATCAACCTAGTTTGTTGGAATATGGCCTAGATGATATTTTGATGGATGATATAAAACAAAAAGATGAAATGAATGTGTTTCCTTTCCTATAATGCAGGTCACAAATTTTTTTGCTGTCAGTAGTCGACTTGGCACTCCTAATGACTTCAAGCATTTGGTTGATGAAGCACATGGTTGGATGATCCACTTCTCCATTTTCACTCGTTATTTTATAATTGATATGGCCTATTATGCCACTAAATTTTTTTCATATTGCTGCCACTTGTTCTGGAAATATCAAACTTTATACCATTGTATCCATTCGTTGATAAACTGAACATTTAGTTTTCTTATTGGTGGTTTAGCTTGACCTCTGTCTGCATTTACAATGGCTTCTTTCCTATTTTGTTCCAATTTCTTCAACGTTTTGCATAAAATAATTATGACTTCTGAGGAGATCAATCTCCTTCCAAAGTTAGTATTTTAATTTTTCAGGAGAACCATGTTGATTTTTAATCGAGAATCTTTGGAGAAGCAGATTTTATAAAAAAAATATGCAGGGTTTTTCAGTATAGTGCTTTGTTTCTGTTTCAGTCAATACACACCTTTCAACTAAGACCAAAAAATTAAAAATACTCCATAATTGGTACTTGTATATGGACCTTGTTTAAATGGGTAGATATCCATAATTTTGGGTTTGCTTGAAAGCTCACTCTATAGGTGATGTAGAGCATCATGGGGCCATACATAAATTAAGGACTAATTATTTTTAGGAATTTCTTATCTGAAATTTTTGGGATAATTTATTTTTGGGATTTGATGTATATATCAAGTGATTAGCATATGGATCAACTTGATTGATTGTTTGGATTATTGTTTTTATTTATTTATATACTATTTTATTTATACACAATATATTAGGGCCGCATTAGGATTTCCTTTATATTCTATAAATAGGTTATTTCGTAGGAAGTTTAGAGAAGTTTTGTAGTTGAAGAATTATTGATTGAGAGTTATTGAAATTTCTAGCTTTGTTTCTTTCTGATTCTTTTCCCTATTTCGTCTATTGTTTCTCCCCTTTCGTCCTGTCCCTTCTTTTCCCTTAAGAGGATTCTTCTTCTTTCTTCTCTTTTCTTCCTACTAGTCCTAAATATCACCAATTTCACAAAAGTATCCTTTAACTTACCAAAAGTGACTTTTGGTATTTAACTTATGCCTATGAACACTCAAATCCTATTGAGTTTGGGATTCTTTGGCTTGTATAGGAAAACCCAATGTTTGACATTTTGAAAGTTTCAATGAAAATTTTGCTGAACTTTCTTTTTTAATGGTTCGTGAAATATTATCAACAGGGCATTGAAGAAATCTCTCTGTTAGGAGAACATTTTGATTTTGTGGAGATAATTTCAAAAATTTCTCCAAAAATCTCAAAATTTTCTTCTAATCTCACCTAAAATATTGAGATTTGAGGAATATATTGCCAAAAGTATCGGCAGAATCCTGTGAGGTATAAAACATATCTGTTTTTCTTCCAACATGCCATTTTCTCCTTTAAACATCCCTTTCTACTTTCAAAACCCATCTCTCATGCTAGAGTATCTATTTTTGCCACCATTTCTCATGATTTCCTACAGAAAGACCAAGAAATCAGCAAGGGTTCTTTAGATATGAGTGTGCGGCAGCATGTTCTTGCATTGTTGGGGTTGGGAAGAAATTGCATTGTTGGGCTTTGGATTCTTCCCAACCCGATTTTTCTCAGTTTAAAACAATCTGCAAGGTTCGAAAACCCATTTCTGAACACTCTTATGATTTGGACCAAAAAATAAAAAAAAATAAAGATTTGAGTGAGCTATTATCCTATCTCAGGTATGGCATTGTATTCATGCACTGTTGGCACTTGGATTCTTCCCCAATCAATTTTTCTAGTTACGAAAACCATCTTCAAGGCTTCAAAACCCATTTCCTACCACTCCTTTTGTGATTTGCAAAAAAATAAAAAAAAATAAAATAAAATAAAATTTCTCCTAGTCCTCATATGTTTCCAAAGTTGCTAAGGTAGCTCTGAGTATGCTTACACAGCTTACCTCTCAGAGGTCAGAGACTTCGCAGTAAGCAACTGGTTGCTATTATGAATAATAACGAGATAGAAGTGTATAAAGGCAAATGAAGAAGGTTATGAAAAATAACTATTTACCTAACACAAAGCACAAAAGAATACAACAACATGACATTAACTTTGCAAATGAAATAAGAGGCATTGTAGAGTCTGTTAATAATGTAATCTTTAGCATTTCAGAAACCATCTAGCTAATTGAAGCCCTAGAAACTTCTTCAGACTCTAAATACAAAAAATAACTTGAAATTTTGCAGCTTTCAAATTGTTTAATCTTAATGGTAACAGAGCCTTGGAATGATATCTAGGTAGGATTTATAGTTAGAATTACTGGGGAAAAAAAAACCTTCAGACAGCACTAGTAGCAGCTTTTTGTGGATACGATAATAAACAAATTATAGACAGATTTAATCGATTTGATTCAGAAATAACTATTGAATGGAAAACTTTTAGATATGGATTCACAGAACAGGATTATCCTGATCCTTCTGAATTTATCTCTCATGTTAGAAATGCTGAACAAGAGTTGGGACGAGCTCTGGCTAAAGAAAAATGGACTCCCAATGATATTGAGAGAATACTAAAGGAGTTGAATGATCGATTAAATGATATGGAAGAAGCCAAAAGGTTAAAAGAAAGAAGAGAAGTAGAATTGGATTCTACTTCAAAAACTGTTAATGAAAGGTTTAGAAACCTTGGAGGTAGATCTTCGGGAAAATCCATCAATATAGCTTGTAAAAAGCTATTCAAGAATGGGACTAGAAGCTACAGATAGGTGGCCAACTTGAACTCAAGACTTGAGTAGTTTAGCCACCGGTCATGGATGTGGAATGTATAAGCCAGGATATGCATGGAAGATTCCATTTCGATATCATCCTCGAGAATGGAAGCCTGAGATAGTATCATTTGATGGAGTCTATCTGAATCTTGATTGCCAAAGAGACACTAACAAGGTAATTGATGAATTGGCAAATCACATCGGAATAGCTGTCCTTGGAGGGAAATATTGGAATGTGAAAAGGCGAGATTATATTTGTTAGCCACACTCCGTGCAGCTCAAAAATTTTAGAATGAATTGTCAAGAAGATCTTTGATAGATGAAATTATAGCTAAGCATCCACAACATGCAGAGGAAGTTATTCCTATATTTGTGGACATGCTAAAGTGAGAATTTGCCGGAACTACTTTAAATGATAATGATGATTATATAAGACAGCAAGCTTGGGAAGCTTTAGTAAAAATAGAAATATGTGATGTGAGCTACTTCGAAGAATACTTTTGTAAAGTCAAAGAGCAGTTTTATGAGCTCAATTTTGAAGATCAGAAGTTTGCACTCAAAATGATTTGGGACAAACTCATCGGAAATTGGGGAAAGGTAGCACAAAGAACCTTGGAACAAAGGCTAATAGGAGATCCTAATGCTGCAGATACATTAGGAGTGAAAGCTGAAGTGGTTCGATATTGCATAAGATTGTACTATATGGAAAGAAAGTTTTCTAAAGATGTAAGAAAACTTCCGGTTATGTCTGAAACTGCTGTTCCAAGTTTGATTTAGTAGCAGGAAGATATAGGGGCAATCCTGAAAATAAAAATAATGAAGCAAAAGTTTGCACACCAGACGGTTGCTATAAAATCAAACAAAAGAAAAGAGAAAAGGCAAGGGATGGAAAAAATACCATCGAAAGCTGATAAGGAAAGAGTTTGCTAAGAAGGGAGAAAATAGAAGGAATCTAAGAACTCTCAGAAATCTTGAAGAGAGAAGGAAGGCATTTAAGGACAAATATGGTAGAGAACCTAAATGTTTTAAAGGAAAGCCTCTCTCATAATGCAAATGTTGTTGGGTATATGGAAAAGAAGGGCATAACGTAGATAACTGCCCATAAAGGGAGAGAAAAGGATAGGGTTAACTTTTTTGATTTTCGAAGGAGCCTAGTTATCTTATGAATAGTGGTGCAACTGGGTTGTGTTGGAGTCAACCCTAACCCTAATCAAACACTACTTCTAAAATTCGAGTTGGGTTACGAGTTGAAAACGGGTTGACAATTCGAGTTGAATATATGATAAAAACAAGTTGAGCACTATATAAAATTATAAAAATGGTATAAAAAAAGCATGTAAAGCTTCATTACTTAATAGAAACAACCATTAATACTATAAGATAAAAACTTTTAAGTAAATATAAGTAGAAAAGGTACTTGGTAAAACCTAAAAAGTGATGTAACTTGACTCTTTTTTGCCCAAGCAATCAACCAATCCTAAAAATATAAAAGCAACTTGTGTGAGTACATGCATGTAATGTCATCCTATCTTACAAAAATATGTAAAATTAGCAAAAAAAGTATACAACATATAAAATTACCTCAATGTTGTTTAGTAAGAGGCATATCTTAATGATAATCAACAACTAAAAGAATTGACAAACATATCAAGTTTTCAAACAAAAATATCAAAAATATGTGAAGCATATATATTAAAAGTTTTCATCAGAAAATTATTTAAGATCTACCAAAAATAATCCACGCTACATACCAATGAATAATTAAATACATAATTTCATCAAAGTGTTGTTCACAACTAAGAAAAATCAAACAAGTGAATAACTATAAATTCAAAACATTTAACTATAATTTATCATAATGTTGCCAGTCCCTTGCAGAAGGTGACTCTAGATGGGGGATGAATTGAGCCTTTAAAAATTTTATCCATATAAAAGAATAGTGCTGAAAGAATAATGGAAATAGTCACACAGCATACTAAGACAGTATTTTTATAGTGGTTTGGCCATTCTCTTGGGTTTCTATTATACTTTTTTGAGTTACCCTTTCCTGCTATACTTAGGTTCCACTAGGACTTTTGATCAAAACTCTGATAAAAAATACACCCATTGGTTTTCAAAGCTCACCAGTAAACTTTTACAAACATCAACAAGTTTACCTACTTGTTGTTTAACAATAAATTGCAAGCCCCTTGCAATGTGTACATAAATGAATACCTCTAAAACAGGCAGATTGTATAAATTTCAGAAACACAAATAATGAATGAAACAATAAAGAACTAAAGATCCAATCTCTGAGAAGTTGTTGAACGATTGGCTTTGAATGCAGTTTAGAGAGTAGCGCAGAGGAGTTGATCTTGCTTGAAGAAAACTTAATGCTCATAGTAAATGCTATTTGATTGCTTGTCTTTTTTTTTTTTTTGGAACATCCTCTGATTACTCCTCTTATGCTAGGATTTGAATTTTACCCGTTGGAGAAGACGATGTTTATTAAATGCAAGGGAACAATCAAATTTCTGACTGTTGTAGCATTCCTACGACTTCAGGGTATCTGAAGTAAAGCTCTCTGAATAGATGGAATGTTGTCGTGGACCCTTCTCATCGGAATTCCTTTGCTTTTGCACTGCTTGACATCATTGTAGCTTCAAATCCTCTGAAGAAGTGTTTCAGACCCTCTGAAATGACAGATTTTTGCAATTTGCAAACGATTTGATCTGGCTTCTTTGAAATAGTGCTTCAGGACCTCTAAAGTAAATACTTCAGACCCTCTTAAGTGACGTGAATTCCTTAGCTGCACATGCACGCTTCAGCTCATCTGAAATGTGTTGCACACATTTTTTCAGTATGTCTGAACTGAAGTAGAACTTCAGAACGTTTGAAGTGTCATTAACACTTCAATGCAATGACTTTATGCTTCAGCACCTCTAAATTGAAGCTTCAGTACCTTTGAAGTGACGCAATTTTCTTAGCGCTGCGCAAACGTGCTTCAGCACCTTTGAAGCTGGCCTTTGTACTTTAGTGCATCTGAAATTGGACTTCATGGCATTTGAAGTAACGTTGACACATTAACGAGCTAGTTTTTCTCATCTGAAGCTCATCTAAAACTGTTTCAAACCGTTTGAAATACTTTTGCGTGCTTTTTCTTTGAGTGGCGAAGTTCTTCTCATCTGATATGTCTCTGAACATCCTCTGAAGGAAATTTAAAGTTCTCTACTTAGTTCCGAGACGTTATACTTGAGCATTTACAGACTTTTCTTCCTCTGAAAATAAACTTGTGGTGAATTTTATCTTGATGTGGTCTTTTATATGCTCATCACCTCTCTAGTTACTTCCTTAGCTTAAATTATCTGATTTAAACATTTTTTAATAACACTTGGGAAAGTAATAATGCCTCAATTTCTCACTCATGTTTTTGCTCATCATCAAATTTTAGCTGGTTAATCACATTCCTCATCAAAATCAAGCCAAGTAAAGGGTTAGACTCAACAAATGCATGACAATCCACTTCAAAATAAATGATCTCACTAAATTCATAAGGACCACAACCCAAAGCTACCATAGGTCCATATTCCTCCCACCAAAAGTATCCCCAACCAATTGCATAACACCACCAATTACATCACATGATTAACACCACCAATCCGCCAAAATCCTTCATAAAATAAGACATTTATCCACAAAACTAGTCACATAAGTGCATTACTCTAGTAATCCATTAACAAATAGCAATCCAAGCAAAAGAAAAACAAAAAACAAGACAAAGGAAGAATGAAGCGAGCGAAACGAATGTCAAAATTAATTTAATGGAGAGGGTGGGAATTGGGAAGGAGTAGGCACAGTGGCTTGACTGCTGCTTGCGAGAATGGTTGTTGAAGAGATGTTTTTGCAAGGATGGTTGCCGGAATGGAGGGACTAATGCTGGAGCTAGATGGGGTAAATTGTAGTTGGCCGATGAGAGGAGACAAAATGGGTGTGGGTTTGGTTGTCAGGTCACTTGCAGATGTCAAATGACATGAAAGAGGGAGATGAAGGTGACTAATTGACTAGGGAGGTGGTAGGTGGGAGATGAGAGAGGGAAATGACAGATTCAGATTACCATGTAGCCTGCTGCCTACCTAGTTGCTCATAGTCACAGGCTCATAGGCGTGGGTGAATATACCATATATATACTCGGGTTGATGAGTTAGGTTACCTATAATGCAATATCCAACCTAATTTCTAAATCGGGTTGGGTTCAACCTGAATTTCCATCCTAACCCCTGAAAACATTAGACCATACCCCAGTTAAAACCGAGTTGGGTTCATCGGGTTATGGGTTGAACTTGACCCACTTGCACCCCTACTTAGGAACCAATCTAGGGAGATGAAGTTGACTCAGATGATGAAAACCTTCTTAAAATAGAGTCATAATACTCGGAATAGAGTGACTTGGAAAATGATGAGAAAACATTAGTCTTTAGTATTCCAAAAAATAAATGAAATGGAAATTTTTATGATGAATGCTGAAGGGGGTGATGAGATGATGGAATGAAATAAATCTTAGACTCACTAAGTTGAAAGTTCAACCACTGATATAATTTCTATTTCTAGAGATAGTCATGAGTGGAGGATGCCAAAGATATACTAGAAAGAAGTTTATCAAAGAATTTGGATACCCTATCAAGAGTTGGTAAACATTCTATAAGAAGAGGCAACAACATAATTAGCGGCCATAGACATTGGAACATTTTCTTTTTCGTTAATAAAAAAGGAGCATATTTAGGAAGCAATTAAATAGAAAAGAATTATGCTCAGTATGGATTGGTGCAGTAAGGTATTTTACCTTTGGTAAGAGAGGAGCTTGCTTTACCAATTCTAGCTGTTGTGGTAGATGCCAATTTATCAGGCCAATTTGAAAAATCCCTGTTGAGAAGAGCTCGAACCAATTTATGTAAAGGACTAATTTGGTTGAAGATATGGCCCAGACTCAATGTGGATCATAGAGATCAACATTTTGAGCAAACCTTGGTTTTGAGGGTGTATACAAAAATTGGCAACAACATCGATTCCCTAGCTTGAGAAGAGCTATAGGGGGGATGGTCAAGAACATTTGCAAATTTTACAACACTCAAAGACTAGTAGTAAAAGGCGAACATGGACACACTAAGCTGTTCAAACCATCAGAGGACTTCGTTAAGGTTGAGTCCTAAAATGGTGGACCCCGGAAGGCGATCCTATTTGAAGAATTAGGTATTTCAAGAAAATATTCAATGTACAAAGATGCTGCAATCAACAAAAATTACTCAAAGAGGAAATAGATTAGTAATTGATGAAGGCAATGGATTGAAGAGAATTATACCAACAGAAAGTTCTTCAAGATCTTAAGAAAAAGCAGTAATACAAGAAGAACCAGAAGAAAGAAGTTCTGTTGATTCTCGAAAAATCATAGGTTGGTGAAAGGTTGAGATTCAAATCTATGATGAAGAGGTTACCAATAAGATGGTAAAAGCCTCAGAACAACTATTAAAGCTATCCAGTCTTCAAGTCCTTGCAAATTTTCCTCTAACTACAAAGATTAAAGTACGAGTCCTTAACAAGGAACTATTAGCTTTAATAGATATTGGAGCAACTTTTAGTTGTGGACAAAGAGAATTATTGCTAACAGAAAACTGGTAACAAATTCCTTGGTAAGATATTGGGTTTGCGGATAGATCAAAAGCACAAATTCAATTCATTACTGAAAATGTTCCATTAAGCGTTGTAGGGAAAGGTTTTCACATTGCATTATTGCTGTGTGTAGATAACCTTTCTGAAGATCTTATTTTGGGAAATATGTTCTTAAAGCATTAAGAAGAGAATAGGCCATTTATCCAGAAAATATATCATATTTTGATTATGAACATTGTATTTTTGTTCAATTATCTCCTCCAATTCTCCAGATTCCAGGAAACAATACTCTATATGCAGCTTAGCATGGTGATTTAAACTCAAATTTTGAAACAACAACATCAGAGGATACATTCATGATGTTTTGTAATGCGTTAGAAAGTGTTGAGATCAGTGTTCGTATTATCAATAAATACTTATTTATCGGTGGCCCGGAAAAAAAGATATTATAATTTTTATCAGAGATATTATCGTTTTTTCTGGGAAATTTCTCAGTAAAATAGAAAAAAAAAGAAAAATAGAGAAAAATTTAAAAATTTTCAGTGAAACTTTGTAATAAATTATGATAAATATAAACACACAATTCGGGCAAAAAATTGGATTAAAAAAGCCACCATTACATGCATAATGAATGTATATATGAGAAATGCATATAGGCTGACAGAATGAGTGTAAATCTTAGCAAGAAAAACATTATATCAAACATTATCTCTCATACTAAGTCACAAACATACCAAAAAAAAAAAAAAGATACATGGTAGTATTTTGAAAATTAAAACTAAACAACAACTCTTACCTTAATACCAAGTGGAGTGTCATGCAGGTTCCTCAAGTTTATCGTCATCTTGTTGATGTGGATGCTCATATGCATATGGGAAAGCAAAGCTAAAAAGGGAATAAGAAGTGGATGATTCTACTTCACTATCTGGGTAATCTGATGATGTATACCCATATAGTTGGATGTAATCTGAGGCCGAGTTGAGTTGAGATGGCTGATACGATAGAATGTTGGGATTCCATCCAGAAGCATCTGACCATTCATATGGGATATGAATGTGATAAATGATCTGGCCCATAGGAAGACTTCTCTCTACTGCCACTTAAATCCACAGATGCCATGCTACTTGTAAGTGCGTTATCCTCAATTGGCACCTTGCCCTTTCTAGTTCCAGACCTTCTCTCATATTACCTGATTGGAGGGCGTGCTCCATAATCCTCATTTTGTGTAGAATGCGTATACTTCTCCTCACAAGTAAATTGGCTAGATGGCCTTTGACTCTGTGGGTATGATGAGCCATTTCCACCAATGCCACCACCACCCTCACCACTACTATCACTGCCGCCATCACCACCACCACCACCACCACCACCACCGGTATCATCGTCACCACTCTTTGTTCTTGACCACGAAGAAGTACTCAAGACTTGCTGAGACATCTGTGAGGCTCCCTTAGAAGTCGATTGAATTTGGGATCTAAATAATGGATCAAATGCCTCTTCTGCGGTCTGCTCTCAATGTAGCACCCCTTCTACATCCACACCCTATGCACTGACTTCTTGGGCAATAGCTTTTGCTGGCTCTTCATTTTGTCCATCTAGATCTTTTGATCATAGCTATTCATATAATGGATCTTTTTTTGTATCATCCTCCATGTGTGCATGTTGCCCAATCATCATCAGAATTAGAGGTTCATCGGACTCCTTATTTTCCTCTTGCAGTATCCTCTCTTGTAGCCTCACATTATAATGGTAGAAAACAAGCTTCTTGAGCTTTTTATACCCTAGTCTATTCCTTCTCTGGGTATGGATGAGAGAGAATGTACTCAAGTTTTGCTCACATGGCGATGAAGACACCGTTTGATTTAGAATTCGAACTGCTAGTAGCCTGGTTGTTGGGGTCTCCATGACATATAAGTTCCACCATTCGCCTATAATCAATTCAAGATTATGTATTAGTATTTGTAAATAATATATAAATATGCAAGTGTAAAATGTTATGAGGTTTGGAAACAATTACATACAAGGTAGTCCTCGTGATGGTGATTCATCCCCCGTGCTTCACAACAAGCCATCAATTGTTGGAACATTTAAAAGGATTAATCTTTTTTATTTATCACACTAAATAAGATAATGAAGTATATTCTATGAACATCATAAGTAATTTACCTTGGTCCCAAAGTCACCCGTATTTGGGTGATCGGGAAATAACTTCTCAAAGACTTCAAACACCGCACTATTTTACTCCATATTGACCCCAAGACCACGCTCACAGTGGTATTTTGAGTTCAAGAAATATGCTGCAATAATAAGATTGTAATTCAGCCATAGGAGAAGAAGATACATAAGAGAAGACTACAATAATAAGATTGCAATTCATAAGACAAAACTCACCAACTTCATATAATGGATGAGGGAGCATGTTTTTCCTGCGATCCTCTATGATGCCGATCACCTATTGCCCACCTCTCATATTTTTTTGTATGAACTCCATAAATTGAAATGCCTCATACAAAGAGCCCATATTTGGATAAGTCTCATTATCAACCACTCTCAAGACTATATATGGGTTCTAAAATTAACAATACTGATCATACTTTTTCTCAAAAGGAAGCCGTCATAACGATCCTCTCAACTATCCCTTTCCTAGTTTGTGCATATCTTGAATCGTGCCACACATCAGTGTTGAATGCTGTATTAAGTGCTTGCTTGGCATTCCATAGACTATCTAGTGCAATATAATTCGTGGCAAATCGAGTCTTGCCTGGGCGTATAATCTCCCTCCTATAATCAGATGCCTCATGAAAAAGTGCCTTCACCCAACTGTGGTTGTAGATGAATTTAGTAATCTGTCGACCCTTCTCTATCACACTACGAACAGTTGCTCGTCGACCAATATCCTCCAAGATGAGATCAATACAGTGTGCCGCACAAGGAGTCCAATACAAAGGCAATTTATTCTCTAGAGTTTTCCTGGCCTTCTTAAATGCAGTTCTATTATCCGTGATAATTTGTACCACATGAAGACCTGAGCCGAGGGCTTCAATCCGCTTCTTAATAATCTCTTGAACATAAGCTACATCCTTAATATGCTTAGATGCATCCACAGACTTAAAGAACACCGTAGTGCCTCTGTAATACAATATGAAGTTGATGATACTGAGCTTTGTGGGGCTAGCCCACCTACCACACATCACAGACAACCCATATGTTTCCCATGTATGGGTTATAGATTTGATCCAATCCTTCATTTCTTGGTCCCTGTGATCAAGATATGTTCCCCCAATTTGGTACGTTGAAGGAGGCGGGACACCTTCTCCTTCCATCTATGCAGCATGGATCATATTCTTGAAAGGTATGGTATCCGCCAAGTGTAGAGAAACGGCACCATAAATAAAGAATCTAGAGACATGAGTTCCAAGATTCTTTACACTGTCTCTACTCTTTTTGTACATCTGAGTGATCTTCTTCTGTAACCCACCAGCCCATTCATACAACTTTAGCTGCGATCGCCTCATAGATGGTGTACGGCTCAAGAACTTCTTTAGTCCTCCCTTTTGGCTCCCTCCTTCATCCAACCCCCTTTGCCTGCTTCCCCCTCCAACTTCTCTTGCAGAACTATGGAAACTAGGTCTATCCTTCTCCAATCTAATTGACTCCTTTCTAGCCCATTGTTCTGCCCTGCTAGCCTTCATAGCCCACCTCATCTGCTCCCTTTTATCTCCACCACCACCATCATCATCATAACCACCCAATTCCTCTGTGATTTCCTTCTCCTTCTAGTATTGAGCTCTTCGAGAATTAGCACCCGACTAAATAGCCTACTTCATAAGTACTCTAACCTCCTTAGGCACCTTTGGACAATTTCTAACATTTAGACTACTCCAAGCCAAGTGTTGCCTCAGTCTTGTAATCCCCCCTGACTTCATAATTTGCTTGTAGTAGTTACATTTAGCTCCAAATGGGTTGCCTAGAGCCGGTTTCCTATGTTCCCATGCAAGATCATTAGGCTTGGTCTTGTTTTTACTCCCCGTGTCACTTTTGTCTGTTGACATATTCAAATTTCAACCTGAAACATATCAAATCAAAACGAATTGAACATGCAAATCTACAAACTGTATGCATTCGACAATGTCTAAAATGGACTGTACACATTCAAAACCAAACAGATTAGATGTTAAGGAAAAATTTTTATTTTTCACAATTATTTCAAAAATAATTATTTAAAAATCTGTGATAAATAAAAAATTATCACAAATATTTTTCTGGTTATATTTTTAATGCTATGATATTACTTATGAATTAACACAACATATATAAATTTATATTTTATTTATTAAATAAAAATTATAATTAATATTAAAATTTAAAATTTTAAAAATAATTTTTTTTTACATGTGTTCTGTAAAGATTATTGCTTAAATACCTAAGTCTAGAGCTTTTATCATGATTCAAAGATTCTAAACATTATTTTTTTAAAGAAAAAATATTTTGGCTTTTCCCCCAAAATTCGTAATTTAAAAAAAATTTTTTTTTTGCTGAAAATCTCTTGATTCAATAGATCTAACATCTAATCTAGGTTTTCATGCATAAATAATAATTAATCTGGGATGAATCAAACGATTTGGGGATTTTTCCCAAATCTTATGTTTTTCCCCAATCTGCCCAAATCTGACAGATTTGATTATGGAAGTTTGTTTAAATTAATAGTTTAATGCATAAAACATTGCAAACAAGTGATTTCGAATAAAAAAAACAACGAAAACTAGTCGAAAATCGAATTTCCATACCTTCACAGTGTTGGGACGTCTGGATAGAAAAACCGGATTTAGATATTCAAAATGCAGTTTTTCAGGCAATTAATCACAAATGGAGTTTTTGATTTTGCTTGTATTTGATGGGAGTAAGTGTCTAGAAGAGTGAAAATGGGGTTAGGGTGGGTTTCTTGGGTAGACAGTGTCCGAATGAGTGGGTTTCAGGTCGAATCGATAATGTCGTTTGAATTTATCGTGAATTTATCTATAAAATCACGATGTTATCGTGATTTTGTCGATAAATATGGGAAAAGCTCAATATTTTCGTTTTAAAGGCTGATTTTTTATCGTTAAGGCCTAAGATCGATATTATCGACGATAATATCGATAATACGAACAGTGTCCTTGATCAACCTAATCAAATACATATTGGTTTTACAACAAGTTCACTAACTAACTTATTAGTTTTCCGATCTAACTAGAAACTTTCACAACCTGTTGGTTTTCCAAAGCTCACCAACAAACTTACACCCTTTATGCAAGTTCCTTACTTGCTTATTTCTATGCATAAACACCAAGCATTCTGCTTGTATTGCCAAACACTAAAATAAAGTGTACAGATTAATGCCTCTTACTTGGGTAGATTTATACATAAATTTAGAATTCTAAGTGGAAGCTTAAACAGTAAGAGTAAAAGATTCAAACTCCTTGATCGAGCAGAGATTTGAACTTTGATAGCTCTGACTGAGTTGTATCCGTTGGAGTTGAACTTTTGAAGGAAGATTCTGAATGCTTTTCATGTGATCAGTAAAGTTCGAAAAATATTCAATTGAGTTATTTTCTTCTGCTTCTGAATCTTTTTTTATAGGTTGAGAGAGATTTTTCCGTTGCCGATCTTGGCAGACATTCAAATGTTCGAAAATGTTTTTTCTTTACCTTATTTTTTGTCTGACTTAGGACCTTTTGAAAATTTGAAACCAAGTAGCTTTTTATAATTTTAGAAAATCGAGGAGATTTATCTTTTGATGAAGATTAATGAAAAGGGTCATTAATGGCTTCTTCATCTCAAGTCTGGCTCCTTCACTGCAGCAATATTAAAGTGCTGGAAACTGGGTCGAAGTGGGTGATCAACAGGGCAGTGATGATTTCTCTCTGTAGCTCTCTCATCTTCTTATTCTTCTTCAGTTTCTTTTGCTTTTTCTGTTAGTGTTGGAGTCAAGGAGTGCTGGAGAGGGAAATTGTCATGATTTGTGGAAGTGGGCAATGGTGAAAGGAGGCAATTCCTAGTTAGGGCACTAGAAGAAACCCAAACCAGCATGTTGCATGGGCAGAGCTTGGCATGTGACACCAAGAGATGATGATGGAAACTTCTGGTGCATCTTGTGTTGTGTGGGGGCTATCACCTAATTGGAATGATCATTTGTGGCGTCTGAATTTGCTGTGTTGGAGTGGGATACTGGGAATGTCATGATAGCCGCTTACGGTGGTTGTGCAATGTCATTGAGTGGTAGATAGAGAAGAAAGTAGCAGTTGCGTATGGAGTGCACAATTTTGTGGTGTGGACAACAGCATGTGGATTGAGGCCATAAATCCGATCAGCCAAATCACAAATTACCGTAGACAGAGGATGATCCGTGATGTGCAGACAACGGATTGTGCAGGTTTGATACCAAGCTTTCGGCTTTAATACCAAATTGATGAAGAATGGAATGATCCAATACCAAATTGATGTAGAACTAGACAAGGATGAATTTAGAAGAAAGAGGAAGGATTCTTGTAATGGGAAAGAAGAGCATAATTTAATAATTAAAACATTAGTAGAAGAGAAGAAGAGAATTGAGATAGTGATAGAATGGGGATGTGTTTTATGTTAATTGACTCAAAATTAAACTGAAAACCCTGATACATGTTACTCTGGAAACTCAAAATAAATTCCTAATTTAAGTGGCCGTAAGTAAAAATTCTAAATAAAATAATGATTTCAACCATCCATTAAGTTGATCTTTATTTTGATCCCTTTAAGCCTACATCAAACACCAAGTTAAATAGTTAAAAGTTCAAAAATTTCAAATGTGCATGAAATAAATTAAACCTTAATGACTATTCCACGCTTAAATAAGTGTCCTATTGTTTTCTGCATCATTACCCTTACAGGGAACAAGTATATTAGTCTACTACCTGGTTGTCCATATCTATACTATAGCTTATAGGCTACCTTAAATGTAGCTAATAATATTGATATTTGATAAATGCAACACAGTTGGAATCACTTTATATTTATTGAAGCTTGAATTGTTGATAGAATTCTATGTATTGACACAACAATCAGTAAGTATGGATATGAAAAGAGGCATCAGTCTGATGGTGCCAAAAATCAAAATGAAAGAACAAAAGAAGGATAAAGAAGAAAAGAAGAAGGAAAAAGAAAAAGTTTTGCTAACATGGAGAAAATGGGTCAAAAACTTTAAATTCATGAAAGAGACATAAAAATGAAAAGAACTATATATCCTCAGATTTTGTTATTGAGGTGCTTACTGTGTATTGGTGACTAATGATATCATTGGGGGAAATTACAGAAAGCGTGAAAATTTGTAGCAAATCATCAAATGATAATAAAGAACGTACTAAACTAATAATGCAATCTGAAAGGACAAATATCAGAAAACATCTATAAAAGCCAAAATTTTTAGGTTAATATTTTTTATGGCCTTAAACCATAGAATGTCAGTACATTCTAATTATGTGAAAAGAGTTGATACCTTATTGTTAAATTGTTAAGGAGATGCATATCTAATTACAAGGAACTTTGTTTTTAGGAGAATCATGAGAAAATGGGCAAAATCTTGCCCCCTCCCACCCCCAACAACCACACACCCTGCCCCTTCTTCTTTTTTCCCCTTATTTTGTAAGTGTTCTTGACATTGTTTGGCATGGTGATACAATGAAAAAATTAGGTCATTACGGTTTGTTGCAGAATGTGTTGTAGTATGTTTGGCACTAATGAATGTATAGTTTGCATTTCTTGTTTCAATGAATTTATTTGTTGAAATGGGCTTTAGACGATTGATTTTGTTCTCATTTTCATGATCACTTGTTCTCTCGTGCAGAATCTATGAGCTGTGCATGTGTGTTCATCCTTCCCCCTTCTCAGGAATAGAGCAATTGCCACAATTTCCACATTTACAGCAATGGCTTGGCCTTGCAGTTGCTGGTACTGTGGAGCTTGGTCATATTGTAGACCCTCCTGTCATCAGAACAGCAACATCTATTGTTCCTCTTGGATGGAGTGGCATTTTGAGTGAGAAAAATGCGGAGCCTTTGAAAGTAGATATCACTGGTTATGGACTACATCTATGCACTCTCGTCCAGGCACAAGTAAATGGTAACTGGTACTGCTCCTGACTCTTTATCACACTGCAGCAACTCTTAGTTCTAATGCCAGAGTACCTTTTAAACCTTTTTGAAAGCCAGACCAGTATCTTTAGGAGTTGTTTTTGTACTTTAGTTGCTGTATGGTATGTCTGGTTAGTTTCACAAGCTTTTGATGATCCTGCAATGAGGTGCATTTGCCTGCTCAAGATGTTTTCTACATGGTTAAGAGAGAGTTCACTATATAGGTCGGGTTTGGTTGCACAAAATATTGCGATAATCTTACATTCCCAATAAAAAAAAATATGTTTTCTAGAATATTCTACATGTTTGGTTCAGCAAACATCATGAATTATATCATTATAACCTTAAAACTCTTTGACTTGGTTTTAAAAGTGATGTTATTTTGTAGTGGTCATTTGCCTTTTGCTTGAATATGAGCATGATTTTGATTTTTGTTAAGAGGAACCAAATATTGTAATAGAAAACATAATCTATCATAACAATTGAACATGTTAGAAAAAAATCATGTAATAAGTGTGACATAAAAAAGGGTAGCTTCTTGATCAAGTTAAGATAAAAAATCTTCAAAGATTAGCCATTACAAAGAAAAAAGATAGGCTCCTTAGAGTATTAAGGAAAGCATATTAGGTGAGTTTAGATAGAGGTAATCTGGATGATGACATAGGTAATGCAATTCTGGTGTAAACTGGACATAACTGAAGATGTAACGTCACCTTCAAGAAAAAGCTGTTGTTCACTGAATTGATACTGAAAATACTAGTGTTCACTGAATTGGTTTTGATAAATTTGTCACTACCCTGTATAAAGATAATTTGTCTTTATCACTGAAATATATCACAAGTATTGTCAAACTTCATGACTAAAATGAAATTGTAACAAGCATAAAAAGAGCAACACAAAAATGGAAC
The DNA here is from genome assembly GCA_036873735.1 of Pouteria campechiana. NCBI lineage: Eukaryota > Viridiplantae > Streptophyta > Magnoliopsida > Ericales > Sapotaceae > Pouteria > Pouteria campechiana. The sequence goes on from JAYJMB010074900.1 coordinate 59,115, forward strand.
AAAAAAATTTGTCATATTGGAATGAATTAACCAATTTTCATTTTTATATTAATGTTCTCGATTGATTACACTTGCTGTGTACATTAAAAATTTGTATATTCACATCCCAGACCACAAGTGGTCCTAATTGCATTTCCACAATGGGAGAAAACCCTTGATTAAAAGGAAAAGTACAATACATTTAGAGATCCAAAAATAAAATACTCTTTCTCAAATAAATGTATGCCGTTTTTGGAATTGCTGAGCACATTGCGATGACTTGAAATTTAGTGGATCACCTCAAGCCAATGGATGGAGAAGATGACATGGCTTTAAATTGGGTTGCTAGACGCTAGGTCAACTTAAAGAATGAGTGTTTTGATCTTATTGGAATGTCCTGGATGGAATCAAGATCGGGTGACTTCAACTATTTAAATTGTAAGAAATCATAGAGACAATAGGTGGTTTGTGACCCAATTGGTATATCCCAGAAGGACTCAGGATCGGGTGATCTCTATTGTATTTAGACTTGAAAGAGACCAAGAAGAACAGGTACTCAGCTCTTTCAAATTGCCCATGAGAAACTTAGGAAGAGTGGGTCAATTAGACTAGATTTAGCTCAGCTTTTTTAATTACCTATGAGAAGCTTAAGAAGAGTGGACCAGGTTGATTGGGTTTTGGTCAGCTTTCTTACATTGCCCATGAGAAGCTTATGAAGAGTGGGTTAGTTAGACTGGGTTTAGATTAGCTCTCTCAATTACTCATGAGAAGCTTAGGAAGAGTGGACCAAGTTGACTGGATTTTGGTCAGCTTTCTCACATTGGCCATGGGAGGCTTAGGAAGAGTGGGCCAGTTAGACTGAGTTTAGCTTAACTTTCTCAAATTGCCTATGAAAAGCTTAGGAAGAGTGAGTCAGGTTGACTGGGTTTTGGCTAGCTTTCTTACATTGCCCATGAGAAGCTTAGTAACAGTGGGCTAGTTAGACTGGGCTTAGCTCAATTTTCTCAAATTGCCTATGAGAAGCTTAGGAAGAGCGGGCCAGGTTGACTAAGTTTGGTTGATTTGAAGTGTTTTTGTTAAGTTTTGACTTGGTGAGTTATGACTCAGTGATTTAGTGAGTTATAACTCGGTGACCCGGTTCTAGACTTAGGCTTTGGAATGATTTGGTCAGTGGTGTTTGCTAAGGTTTGACTCGGTGAGTCATGACTCAGTGACTTAGTCTTGGACTTAGGCTGTTGAGTGACTGGATGAGTGATGTTTGCCTAGGTTTGACTTGATGAGTCATGACTCAGTGACTCAGTCCTAGACTTGGGCTTTTGAGTGGTTGGATGGGTGGTGTTTACTAATGTTTGACTCGATGAGTCATGACTCAGTGACTCGGTCCTAGACTTAGGCTTCTGAATGATTGGATGAGATGTGTTTCCTAATGTTTGACTCGGTGAGTCATAATTCAGTGACTTGGTCCTAGACTTAGGCTATTGAGTGATTGGATGAGTGGTGTTTTCCAATATTTCGTGGAAAACTAAATCGGGCGATCTCTACTGTTAACCTGTGAGAGATCGTAGAGTTAGGTTATATGGATTAAGTCTAATTACACTTTGAATTAATTAAGCCTAATCATAATTAGTACTAATGACAATGATTATTGCTATTGATAGTTCTTAATTAATTTAAGACAATGTCATCATCTCTCTGATTTCACGAGTTATTTTTAGGGCAACTTTGCCATTTACAGGGTCTAATTAGTGTTTAAACAGTTTTTAATGTGTTTTAAATGTCCAATCTAGCATTATCCTGTTATCCATTAATCATGTGGGACCCACCATACAACTCAAAAGCCTAAATCTAGGACCGAGTCACTGAGTCATGACCCACCGAGTCAAACCTTAGCAAACACCACTCATCCAATCACTCCACAGCCTAAGCCTAGGATCGAGTCACTGAGTCATGACTCACCAAGTCAAACCATAGGAAACACCACTCATCCAGTCACTTAACAACCTAAGTCTAGGACCAAGTCATTGAGTCATGACTCACCGAGTTAAACCTTAGCAAACACCACTTACCAAATCATTCAAAAACCTAAGTCTAGGATCGGGTCACCGAGTTATGACTTACCGAGTCAAACCTTAGCAAAACTACTTCAAATCAACCAAACCCAGTCAACCTGGTCCACTCTTCCTGAGCTTTTCATGGGCAATTTGAGAAAGTTAAGCTAAAATCAGTCTAACTGGCCCACTTTTCCTAAGCCTCTCATGGCAATGTGAGAAAGCTGACCAAAACCTAGTCAACCTGGCTTACTCTTCCTAAGCTTCTCATGGGTAATTGAGATAGCTGAGTTAAACCCAATCTAACTGACCTACTTTTACTAAGCTTCTCATGGGCAATGTGAAAAAGATGACCAAAACCCAGTTGACCTGTCCCACTTTTTATAAGCTTCTCATGGATAATTGAGAGAGTTGAGTTAAACCTAGTCTAACTAACCCACTCTTCCCAAGCTTCTCATGGGCAACTTGAGAAAGTTGAGCACCTGTTCTTCCTGGTCTCTTTCAGGTCTAAACACAATAGAGATTACCTGGTCCTAAGTTCTTCTGGGATTTACCAATTGGGTTACAAACCACCTATTGTTTTTATGGTTTCTTACAGTTTAAATAGTAGAAGTCACCCGGTCTTGATTCCATCTAGAACATAACAATTGGATCAAAACACCCATTCTTTAGGTCGACCCATTGTCTAGCAACCCAGTTTAGAGTCCTGTCATCCTCTCTGCCCATTGGCTTGAAGTGATTTACTAAATTTCTAGTCATTGCAATGTGTTCGGCGATCCTAAAAACATCACACATTTATTTGAGAGAGAGTGTGCTTTATTTTTGGGGCTCGGGATTATTGTACTTTTCCTTTTAATCAAGGGTTTTCTTTCTTTGTGGAAATATAATTAGGATCACTTGTGATTTGGAATGTGAATATACAATTTTCTGATGTATACACATGCAAGTGTAATTAATCGAGGACATCAACAATAAAAAATGGAAATTGTTTGATTCATTCCAAATGATAAATTTTTTGTTTCATTTTTTTGTTCCTCTTTTTTTACCAAATGTGAAAATAGTCAAATGCCAAATTTTAATTTTAATAATTCTACAGATGCTTGTTTTAGATTTTATAGATGTTTAGTATTATTTATTCAACTATCAGATTTGGCTAAAATATTTTTACAAAAAAACGTATAAAATATAAGCAACATTAGTTAGTGTACCTGTTTACATGGTGTGCACAACACATCACAAAGTGTTTAACCCTTTGACACAGAAATTTTCTGTATAAAGTAAGTGTACATAATGTTTCACTGGTGAAACAATTTGTAGCATGTTGTGTATGCCATGTACACAGGTATGCTAACTAATTTTCATAAATATAATAGCTTACAGAATTTGAGAACTAAGTGATTTATTTACCTAGAAGTACAGAGTCTGACCTTGTTGTACTGGTTTCTGTAGTCAAATGCCTAGAGTTTAGTGAAAACATCACAACTGATCCTCTTAACTTGCGAACATAATAAAATTTTGAATGGAGAAAATAGATTGCCCTTTGACCATCATATGCGAGTTTTATATCCATCATATTTAGAGTTTTATGGATATTTTAGATTACGCTCAATAGTATGCTTTCTGTAGTTAGATATGGGTAATTCTTAAATGCATCCAGTTGCACAGTGAAACCCTTTGATATTGATGTAGGTTAATACTTCAATAAGATTTAAGTCATTTTTATGTTTATCTCCACAAACATTTATATGATATAAAAAATCATCACAATTGGTTACTTAGGTGAGTCTTAATAAATGCAAACTTATAGTTTTGTCTGAAATCACCTTTTTAGAGATTCACCCTGCATAGGTTTCCGATTAAGATAATTTTGTATAGTTCAACTAATAAATAGTAATAAGTATGATGTTTGGCTATAATTCAATCAAAATATTATGGTACATGAAAACTTGAGGCGCTTGATCATGAAACTGGGGATCAAGCTGGTTCCCCCGAAGAACTACCCATTATGATTAGCCTCTTAATGAAATGATGACAGTTATTCATTTGATCATTAAATTGACTTCAAAAATCTGTAGAGACATGATTTAATATATAATTCAAGACTATGATAAATTTCATAACGACTGGATAATAACTTGAAGTAAATCACAACTTGAAATGAGCCCTGTATGTGTGCCTCATGCAATCAAAATCCAATTCCTACATTTTCTATAGTTTGGCCTGATTAGAAAATTGATATTTATTATGTAGTCTGTATGAACTTAAGTTGAAAGTAAAAATTAATGAACAGTCTTGATTTCACCAATGGAGTATGCAAACCCATAGGGTCAATATTGGACGCAAATAGATTGGTAGTGTGCAGTGTGCATTTTTCTTTTTCTTTCCTCTCTGTCGGCCCTCTCCTCTCCTTTCCATTAACAGATGTGGGGACATTGATGCTTGTGAGGAGGTCCATTCTGCTTAAGCTTCAACACCTCGCACCCTCGTTGGCACTGCTGGGGAGAACTTGGTGATGACCATTGCTTGCCTAATATTATTGCATCTTTCCAGAACCCTAACCTTAGCTAATATTCAGATCCTTCCTCCACTTTCATTGTATATTTGAGAATTTTGACATTTTTTAAGGTGATATCAGTGATACATTTATCATTGGGAAGTACCCATCACATTTCTTTTACATTAGGTTGTTTATTTTGAAAGTAAAAGTTTGAAAACTTCTGAAATTTGGTTATTCATTTCCTTTGTTTCCTTTTACCAGCTAAATTTTCAATTGAAAATGTCAATTCAAACTGTCACATCTCACAAGAAATGCCTTATGTAATCATTTGCGTTAAATTTTTTTCCTAAAAAGTAATTCTTTCTTTTATATCCCATCACACTTAATCCCATTATACTCCAATTTTCGTACATAAAAATTTCACCTCTAGACAAATAAGGAAAAGTGCCAAATCCCGTAATCCCTGTGGAATCCTTACGTAAACCATCACTTAGCATTTATCCAAATGGCCCCTTAATGCAAAAAACAAACAATAAATTGCTTTAAGTAGTTGAATGGTGTGACCTGTTTCATTGATGTTAATCTCCTACGATGCCTGGAAAATTTTAGGCATTGACCAGAGACCATATCCTAGGATTTACTTCAATAGAGATGGACCAGCTTGTTCATATTTTTTTTCCTTCAATCTGTCTTGCTGATTGCTCATCAATGTTGCTGAAAGGCATCCTTTCAAAGTTTCATTTAACCTTAGCATCTCTTTCATGACAACCATGGTGTGTGCATTATGTTGCGATAAATGTTGATTTGTGATAGTTGCCATGATGCTTGAATCTATAATCTCCATGTCATTCACTTGAGGCCATTGTTACCAGGCAATTAATATAGTCTACTCAAGTATAATATCTTGAATCTATAATCTCCATGTCATTCACTTGAGGCCATCGTTACCATTCAATTAACGTGGTATACTCAAGTATAAACTCAAGTATCATTCCTAGTCTACTCTTATAATTTTATGGACCCATTTTACCCTGGCCTTTTATGGCTCACTCAGGCTGTTAGATGCACGTAATGACGAGTAATGTCGGCAAAACATAACTGAATGTAATTACTGGTAATGCCAGGTCCTTCTTGAAACTTATCTGATATGCGCTATCACAGTTGTAAAAGATACAATTTGAGTTTATTGTAAATGATTAACAATGTGTCCGCTACAAAATACTCTTGTGAAAAGCATAGAGTGATGAGGACATCCATGATGGATATCTAATTCATTGGATAACCTGTAAGCATCACAACACCACCATTAGGTCAGTATGGTTAGAACTTAGAAGATAGCCTTTAGATTTAGCCATATCTAATCTATTTGAAGTCTGTACATTAGATCTATTCCTTGAGCTACGATTTTTGCATGGAGGATCAGAATGGACTGTTGATTCTTATCAGAAATGAGATTTAAACTGTTTTGTCCCTGATATTGAGATAAATGTTTGACTAGAAAATATGGATTGAGTAACCTTAGCAATTCTGTTTCTATTGGGATTGAATATTTAGGCATCAATTATGTCACGAATCATTTGTTAATTTTGTATTTTCATCACTTTTCTTGTTGGTTACTTTTGGTACACTAAAAGATGTTTGTTTAATCGTAAAATAATTCTATTTGATAGTAAATGGGTTAAATTTCAGATGGGCTTAAGGTTATGCATATCTAAGTTCTTTCAAGAAAGTTATGGTCCATCTAAATAAGATCCGGAAGGAGATTTACGAATTTTGAGAATATTTTGGTAATTACTATTTTTTAATTACTAAAGTGTGTTTGGATAGTTAGAAATGGAGAGAAAAAATGGAAATGTAGATGTTGATGATGTTAGCAATTTAAGGAATGAAGTTAACCATACAATGAATAAAGTTAAATAGATGGAGAATAATTATTGGAACTATATGTAATGATAGGGAACAATAAGGTTGTTATGGTTGTTTGGGCACTATATGTTACATCCATTTATTATTTTCATTGGTAATGCATTTTCATCCCCATTGCAACCTGTTGACAAATGCCTCTTAGGTTTTTATATTTATATGAACTTCTTGTCATGCCATTGTGGAATGAATTGAGTAAAAAGAAATTTTTGGAATTTTTTCTGCGAAGGCAGCAGTATGACTGTATCAATCTTGGTATGACTCTGAGAAAACTCAAGGTGTTTTATATCCCATCTATACCTCTTTGCTTCTTCATATTTTTATTGCATTCTTAAATTAGCCCTAATAGCTTTTCACATCAAAACCCTAATTCTTAAATTATAGCTTAAAAGTTAGCACAAGAATTGTTTTCACTTTGAATTTTTACATTTCTATTTTGAAGGGATTTTCTGGACATGCTAGTTTTAATCTCAGGAGATTTGGATGGTCTGGATTCTGTTTATGATGGTTTATGGGAAATAATATGTTCCTTGCTATGAAACTCTTTAGATACCTTATGCTCATGTAGTTATCTTCATAGATCTGAAAATACACATTTACTTTGAATTTTATTTTGTTGTGTCAGCACACAAGCCATATTTTTTCTGCTACATGTTTTTATCTAGGATTCTAGTTTGTTTTATGGCATACTGCAGTACTTTTGTCCTGTCATAAGGGAGTCATCATCACCATCATTGAAAGCGTTTCTCAGCTGTACAAATCTAGTCATCCATTCTTCTTAATTTTGTATCATGTGCTTGACTTGCCAGTTCATTCCCATATCTTTTCTACCAACCATGTTCACCCCATTTGGCCTTCCCTTTGTTCTCCTGTTGTGTACTAACATAAAATAATCAAACTTCTGTCCAGTGTGGGTCTTGGTTACTGGTTTGTGTCAGTGATCACATGGTTACTTAGCCCCCCTTTGCATTATGAGTACAAGAACTTCTGGAAATTTTTATTCACTGTGTGGTGAATCATGCAAAACTCAAAACACTAGAATCCTTGAGATATCCTTATTGCTTATTTAGATTTGACATCCCTAGGCTTCATTAGTTTCTTATCATTGAGGGAGAGGGAAAAATACAACATAATATAGTGGGATGAAATGACTTCCTTGCATTTGTGGCTCCATACATATGGTAAATACCATAAGTCTGAGCATGTTGGAATTTCCCGGACTTCTTTGTCTGGAGTGATGTAGGCTTGATCACAGACCTTATTCAGTAAATGTGAGAGATATTTTTGAAACTAAGGCATGTAAATGCATTTGGCTGAAAGATGCCTAAACACTTCCTTTGAAGCTGAGGCATGTGCTTGACTCTCTGGAAAGTTAGACCACTAGATTAATTCATATAAAACACCCGTATTACCATAGGTTGCTAACTCTAGTTGTCCCTGCTCATTGTGGACCCCTCTACTCAAATTGAAGTTGAAATTTTACTAACTTCATGCTTTAAAACTAAAAACAAGAAAAGGAATATCTATTGTCTCTCATATGCATTTACGTAAATTAAAAGAAATATCCAATGCAAACCGTGCATGAGTTTTATGGCAATTCAATAGAACAATTCCCTTCAATTCCTAGTTCTTTCCTAAAATGCCATTTGTAATGCAATGTGTTTTTACTCAGGTGCTCAACCATAGTGGAGTCATTGCCCCCTGCACCTAATTATTCCTCAGATCATGGTGCTGAACCTGATCTTCAAAAGATGCGGATCATAATTGGTACACCACTTAGACAGCCCCCAAAGCATCAGATGGTGGCAGATTCTTTCATGACTGGCTTTCCTTCCCCCAATTCAGACTCAATAAATCCCACTCAGAAGTATAAAGTAGGTTCTTGTCAAGATGAAGGTTCACATGCTGATAGCCTACGTGATTTTTTTGTGTGCTGTACCAGTGATTTTATCACTGCTTCAAAGGATGTATGTGTCAGAACTAGGAGGGTACGGCTGGTTGGTCTTGAGGTATTTATTTTACACTGAAAGTTTATTGGTTCCTTTAATAAGATAATACTCCAATGCAATGAAAATGACTCTGGTTTAGTCAACTGAATAAAATAATATTCCAGTGCATGAAAAATGACTCTTGTTTACTCTCTGATTGTTACAGGGAGCTGGTAAGACTTTACTATTTAATGCAATCCTTGGCCAAGGTAGAAAATCAAGTGCTCTCAATCTCGAGATTGTTAATCCAGAGAATGATAACCAGGCGGGAGCGAGTGGTGGATTGTGCTATTTGGACACTGCAGGAATAAACTTGCAGGTTCTTTTCCTTCTTTTGTCGCTATCTCCTTTTCTATTGCTCTCATGATATGGAAGCTGTTGTTCAGGTCTTATTCACTTGATTTTTCTTTTTTAATTATGGAATTTTTTCTCCAATGTCCTGTTAATATTTCAAACTTCTATAAACTTCCTGACTGAAAGGGAAA
>JAYJMB010074901.1:0-21257 GCA_036873735.1 Pouteria campechiana
GGTGCATCAAACTAGTGGCGTGGGGGCATTGCTTTAGTGGGAAACGTGCTTGAGTAGATGATCGACCATACCTCACATGCGTGCCATCAAAGCTCTACAAAGTTGTAATTGGTTGAATGGTGTATAGTCTAAATTTACACCTCTTTTACATGCTACGGTTGAAGGTAGAATCTCTAGTCAAATTTGAAATTTTAATTTACATCCATATTCAATCTTCAATGTATGCCCCACCAAGGGGCAGCCGAGAAGCAATAATTATCAATGCTCTTGTGACTACGGCCTCCCATTTTTAAGATTTTCGATCATTCATTGGATGCATTGCAGCCCCTCAAATTAAACCCAGGCATGATCTCGGATATCTAGATGAGTTATCCATCCGCTGCCGCCAGAGTATTCAGATATAGCCACATAGATGAGTTTATCTATTTGAGATTCATCGTTACCCACACACACATCCTAATGTAAGCAAATTAGTCCATCCTTTCCATTCCATTCGGGCTTCATTTTAATGATTTTATAAAATTTCAACTTAATATTAATCTTATCATCATCTATTTAACTAATGTCTCAAAGATCATTTCCATGAAAAGTTTACATTGATTATAAAATTAAAATTAATTCGAGAATAAATTTTTACTTTGTTCGATTATTTAGAAGGGTTCACGTACTTTAAATTAAATATCTAAACCTTTTAAAATGTTTATCCCATCTATAATATTATTTTTGTAAGATTTTATCATATTTTAATGCTTGAGCAAATAAATCTAAGTGAATTTCAAATTTTATATATTTTTTAATACTTTTTAAAACTAAGTAGCCCATGCAAGATTCCAATTAACATGATTTCTAACATCTTTATTAAATGTATAATTCTAAATATAATAGTTGGAATAGATTTTGTAAAATCAGAGTGCAAATAGAAAGAACATTGGTACAGGGACTACTCAAGTGTGTGTGTGTGTGTGTATAGGATATGAATTGTTGGGTCCGCTCGATGTCAGATTTTTGCTTGGGTGGGGAAACTGTCTATCTTAAGGGTCCCCGTCCCCGTTCCCTCCACGACAAGCCTCCAACTACACACACCCAAAAATCTCAACGGCCAAACAACCGTTTTCCCATGGAATCGAGACCCATCAACGCCACAAGCACTTTTGGGTTTTCTGGCGACATGACCCAGAATCGAGGCCCATCAACTCCGCAACCACTTTTGGGTTTGTTGGGAGACATGACCCAGAATCGAGGCCCATCAACACCTCAACTACTTTTGGGTTTGTTGGGAGCCGAACAGGGCTTTGTGTTTCGGCTTCTCAAACTCACCATGCCATCGATGTTCATGTCGCATCAAAGAAAAAAACTGAATAAAATCCTAATAATATATATCATATTCCGACCTTTCTTTCTCCAGCAATTAATGGATAATTCCTAGCCATTTCATGTTCTATCAAGCCATAATAATCATTGTTTGATAAATTGTCCTATTGTCGGATTTTTGTAGGCATGTATATTAAGAATTGTTTACCCAATCCGTCACCAGTTGAATCGTGTAGGATTGTTTGAGCGTCCAAGAAGCCCCGGTGGTCCGATTTATTGTAAATATCTAAATAGATGGTTGAACGATGCAACCTGTCCTTTCCTTTTTTTAATGTTTGTTTGAGAGCAATTGCATGTGATGCTGGCACTGTTAATGAGTCAAGGTCAAATGCATCTAGAAGTTCAATCCCGTATCACGTGACAGCAGCCACCTCATTTTCTTCCTCGGAAAAACAGAGGAACGCGAGAGATGATTGGCGGCATATGGAAATTTCTTGGGAGCACGTTCCCTTTGGATTGGGTTAGCTTGCCTCCTGGTGTCTGCCCGGCAGATGCGTTATGCATAAACATCTTCCATCTCAAAACGATGTAAGTTTTAGATCAAACCTGCGTGATTTTCTTCCCACCGTTGAAATTTCTCCACAAATCCGCATGTTTCATCACAAATAAAAGCCTTTAGTTATAGCAAAAATAAAAATGTATATAAATTTTAGCATGATTCATGGATTGGATTCATCATATGGAATGAAAATTGAAAACAGAAACGGTGAGGCATCTTTTAATTCTCAGGCGCGCAGTGTGGGCCGGACCAAGGCTACGACGCGTTGCTGCCGTTGCCTCAGAGTGGCTTTGGTCAGCGGCTATCGGCGTCACGCATTTGAAGCCGCTGCGTCGTCCAGGATCTCTCTCAGCGTGAAAGGTCGAGAATGCCCTCCACAAATTCACACCTAGGCCAGAGTGAACCAAAATAAAAGTTAACAAATAATAATAAAGCGTTTGGCTAGTTGGGCCAAAGTCACAGATTGATTAGTATTACCTTCTGCTCTGCATTCTATGGTGTGCTGTGTAGAAGTACAACTTCCTTTGAAAGCTACATTGGTTAATGCAAAAGAGATATAAAAGAATAAAAAGTGAAATTTGTCAAAAAAATGTGGAGGCAATAATAGCAGTTATATATATATATAGTGACTAAATATAAAATAAACAGTTTCTAAAAAAATAGAAATAATGATGGTCAAAAATAGTTAAAAGTAAGCAGATATCAAAAGGAACTTTGACACCCCCCTTTTGTTTTCTCTATTTTAAAGGCATTTAACAGCCAAACATACCTCTGCTAGACACGAAGGTAGCTCTCATTTATTTTGTATTGCCACGTCTTAAACAGCAGCAAGACGAGGGTAAGAAGGATAAAAACCTTAATAAATGTTCAGATTCTCGTGATATAAGGGCAGGGTCTATCTTGTACATGAGATGCTATTAATCTGAGTTGGGCATTGATCATCAAGGCCACATCACTTAGAAGTGATTGCCCAGAGGGGATCGAGTGAGATTTGGGCAACAATTTGTGGATGGATAGCTAATCATTTCCTCAGCGATTGTCATCATTTCCATCTACAGATGCAATGGGTGCAATTGGTTTGATACAATCGCCCACCTGATTCTTTTGCCCTCAACAATACTTTCAAGTCTGCATATAGGAAATTATGCAGATCATCGGGCGATTTCTGATCAACATCCAGGGTTTTCATGGGGTAGAATTGTGTGGCGGGGCATTGTTTTAACCATTTTTTCAGACCTAACATCTTTCCAGCATGACTCGGATACATAAGCCATGTTTCCAAACCAATCATTTATTTAGCGCCCACTAACGAAACAACAGCCAAAGTAAGAGATTTAATCCGGATTGGATAGGCTAGATAGGACACAGCGGGCAAAGGGCAATATGGTCAATTGGAGAGATTGGCTTGAGTTTGAAGTAGGGAAGCGTCCAACAGCTGCCTTTTGTTTTTGTTAACTAACCTTTAATCTCTTTCCCAGCTCCTGTACCAAACAACCTTCTCAATCTCTCTCCAATTCCAGCTGAAGGATTTCGCTGCCAGATCTATCCTCTCCTCTCACTGCTTCGTCTCTGCCTAAGGTAACATCTCTTCTCTTCTCTTGTCTTTTTTCTTTTGTTCAAATTTCCTGTGCACAAGATTCGAAGAACTGGAAGTCCTTTTGGGTTGTTTCTCCCCCTTCTCAATTGGATGAATTTTTCGCCCAATAAATTGCTGCTATCATGGTTTTAGATTACGTGTGCAAATGGGTTTTCTTTTGCTTTCTTTCTTTTTCTCACCTTCCGTGTTCTCAGGCACAGAACATGATCCTATAACTTTCTCTCTCTTTTTCAATTTCTTCCTGGAGGTGTTTTCGCCTCTTATATTTGTGAATCACAGAAACCCATTTGGTTATTCGAAGGATTTTTAGTCGAAGCTTCCCCTGAAAATAATATAGAAAAGGGTGTTTGATTTGATAATTGGAAAGAGGAAGAGCACGAATTTTGAATAGGCCGAGGACTGGGCTTGGAAAGGATTGCTTGATTATGTCACTCTTGAAGTTCTCACACTTGGGTAAGATTCGTAAGAATTTGATGAGGGATATTGGTGGACTGTGATTATATGATGGCTTTTGGAACTCTTGTTTGGAAATCTTTTGTTGTGCTGTGCTACCTGGGGAATTTCAAAGCAGAATAACAAAATGTTCCTGGTGGGCTTTTCTCATTAATTATTCATTGAAAACTGCCTGGTTTTGTCAATATAGGTATTCCTATTACGGTCTTGATGTGGTACCTGAAAATATGAGTGCCATGTCAGAATATTGTAATTATCTCCATTTCAAAGCAACTAACGTTGTGAATCAGTATGGGAAAGTCATTGATGAACTGAACAACAGCTGGTGAGGTCTAAACATGGCTTCTGGCATTGTGATTCAATATATAAAGCAAAGCTTGTTTCCCTTGACTTTGTAATTTGATGGAAATCAGTACATGGGGAAGAGAGACTTAGTGGGATTTAAGTAACAGCTATTAGGGGAAACTTAGAGGAGTTTTTACGAGGGCTTCAAATGTGAATTCTGAAATTGACAACTGTAGGCCTCTCTTTTGAGCTTTAACATGTGTAATCTCTCCTAAGAGCAATAATCATGGGGCAAATTGGAAGTTAAGAAAAGTGGAGGATATGATTGAATGGTGATTCAGTTTAGGAAGTTTTTTATCAACATTCTGGTTCTTCACTAGTACTGTATTCCTAGTTAGAAATACAGTCAGTATTTCACCAGTCAAGAAAAGAACAAAATCACAGAAAATTTGGATAAGTTTCCTGTATGATCATTGGGTTTAACATGGTGGACTGAGCTAAAATTTTTCCTTTTTCTGGAAAGAACCAGTGTTTTACATAGAAATTACCTAGAAGAAAACATAAATCTGACAGTTTGGAGTAAGAATATGCCAAAATGACTAAAGCACAGAGCTTGGCAGTGTGGGAACCCAAAAGAGTGGATGTGTTTGTGCTTTCTGATGGATGGCTAGGATGTCGACAGGAGATGGAAGATTTGGCTTATCGGATTTTAATGAGGTTTCAGTCCAAAATTTGTGTGCATGGTCAGATCCCATCATGGAGTGACTGTAGCTTATTACTTGTTGGAAAATATTGCTTCACAAAATCCTAAGATTTTTTTTTTTTTTTTGTCAAAAACCATTTCCAGGTCATCATTATTCTTGTTATTGCAGAATTGTCTTGTTTCCTTATGTTAACTGTTTGTTTCCTTTATCTTCCTATTCCTTGTCCAAATAACTTATGTTGTCAATATTGCTAGATCTTGCATGACCTTATTCAAGATGTCCACTACAGTCAAGGAGCTGACTCATGGAGAAAACTGTGAGCAACTTACAAAGGAAGATAGTGAATCTGCCAGGCTGTTTATGTCAGATGAAGCAATGCCATGTGAGGTGGACCGGAGACAGCCTTGGGGAATGACAAGAAATAAATCTTTCATCAGGTGGATGAAGATCTTATCATGCTGCATGGTTTCAATTGCATTCCTTCTCATTTTTGTGAAATGGGGAGTCCCTTTTGTTCTTGAAAAGGTAATTTATTGCTGTTTCTACCCGTCACTGACCTGCATTATTCTTTTATTCCTTCTTAAACAGCTACTAGAATTTTCTGTTAGAAAGCTAATTTTTTTTTATGATAATGTATCATTGTTATCTATTCATTACCCTAACTAATTTGGTCAGCTATAAAAATCTGTTTTGCCATCTCACTCTATCATGGGAAGTATCCTCCATTAGTCCACAGTTAGAAATTTTGTGTCTCCATCCAGGTTCGTTTGGCCCCTTCCTTTTCTTTTCAGAGACCTTAACTTCACTGACTGACTCCCCACTAGTGCAGTTCTCAATTTTGCTGCACCTGGATCAGAGTATACACAAAAAGGCTTTCTCGCTACACAAACCCTTGTTAATGTGGGCTTACACCAAGGATATGTGCACATCTGGAAGTATGCAGGGCATCTGACGGAAGCATGATTCATGAAACCTTGACCTTGAAGATGGGGGTATGAATAAAAGTCTTGGCTGCTTAATTGGAGGAAATAATAAGTACAGACGCAAGTTCTTAGTGTGTCCTAGCGCATTGCACTCTGAACTACCTATGAGTGATGCTTAGATGCTTAGATGCCTCTTGTAAGCTCACAGGCTATTTGCTATCTCCAACCCTTTATAAAGACAATACTTCACAGCCTCCTCAATTGTTTGCAAATTGTAGCATCAACTGTATCCTTCTGACTAATTCTAGAAATGCTATTCATGTGACATGAAATTCTGCTGATCTAGCATTTGCGACATGAAATTCAAGTGATCTAGCATTTTTGATGCCATTTTTGTAAGTGACAGAGCTTTCACTTCCTCTCATAGGTTCTCTTGCCAATCATGCAATGGGAAGCAACAGCATTTGGACGGCCTGCCCTTGGTCTCATACTTGTTGCATCTTTGGCATTGTTTCCTGTGATCTTGATGCCTTCTGGACCTTCCATGTGGCTAGCTGGAATGATTTTTGGGTATGGTCTTGGATTTGTGATTATCATGGTTGGAACTACCATTGGCATGATATTACCTTATTTAATTGGATTGCTATTCCGCGACCGTATTCATGTGAGTTATCTTGGCTTTTCAATCCCAACATTAACATGACTATAATGGGATTATGGTCTCTTGCTGATTTGCTCTTTTATTTTCTTCCTTCCATATTTGCATTGCAGAGCTGGTTGAATAGATGGCCCAGGAATGCTGATGTAATCAGGCTAGCAGGAGAAGGAAGCTGGTTCCATCAGTTTCAAGTTGTTGCACTCTTCAGAGTGTCGCCATTTCCATACACGATTTTCAACTATGCTATAGCGGTAACAGACATGAAATTTGGACCGTACATATGTGGTTCTATTGCTGGAATGGTGCCTGAAGCGTTTCTTTACATCTACAGGTATGTATTCTTCAAATTTAAAAGTGTTATATATATATATATATATATCGTTTAGCAGCAAGGTAGAATTCTGGATTTTTGTATGTAGGAGAAGGTTCATTCCTACGACTGAACAACTCACCTTTTTTTTTTTTTTTTCTTGAGATGATATCATCTGAAGCCCTTGGTCAATGGACAAGTTGTTCTATGACTTGTATGCGAATTTCTGAGAAAGAAATTTAATGTTATCAAGGTTTCAAAAGACAGAAATTCGGTGGAACTTCTGAACAATAATTATAGGCACATTACTATTTGCTTAAGGCTTCTTTCTTGTACTTGATGCAGTGGCAAGTTGATAAGGACATTGGCAGACATGAAATATAGACAATATCACATGACAACTTTGGAGATAGTTTACAATGTCATCTCCCTCATTGTCACAATCATTATTATAGTTATCTTCACCATCTATGCCAAGAGAGCTCTAAGGGAACTTGAGAAGCGGAAGACCCAAGAAGATGAAGAAAATTCCAGACACAGTGGTTTTGAAATCGAGAAGCTTCCACTTGAAAAACCCAAGCTGCTGGGCATATCGTCTCTTCCTCTATGATTTCTACATGATTGGAGATACAGTGAAGCTGGCAAAAGGCGAGGTTAGTGTGAGGGGACAGGAGAAAATAGAAATGACAATGAGTGGGTCGGCAATGCAATTGATGTTAGCAAAATGAAACTGGGTGCATGGATGGAACATATATAACCATCCCCATACCCACCGTTTGTATAGTTACACTTTCAACGGGAAATCAAACACGTTGCCCGGCCCGAGTGAAAGATCTATACCCTTGTTAAGCCAATGAGGCTTGTAAACATGCACAAACCGTCGGGGCCGAAAAATGGTTTTCATTTTCAGTGGATTGTTTACATGGAAGTAAAACTTGTATTTGTAAAATGCAAAAAAAAGAGAAGAAATTGAGAGGATAATTATCTTATATGCTATATTGAAATGGACGTGATGGATTTTTGATCAGATTACACTAAGAGAATTTATGTGGCCAGCACTAAAATCTTGATACATGGAGCGGGAAAAGGCTTTGGAAGGTAGATGACTCTTTTGTCAGTGTTTGTGGAAAAGCCATCAAATCCAAATTACTAGCATTATAATGCTGTTCTTTCCCTTGGGGGATGGTAAGAACTATTGAATTAGTTAACTTGGGAAGATTTCCATATACCTTGGTGGAAATGCCAATTCATGATCATGTACACGAATGACGAATTGGAGTTAGTAAGTCGGTTGGTTTGTAATTAGATGCGATTAATATTCGATCGGATGGATGCGGTATCAAGATGATAGAAGATAACGCTAGGAGACAATGACCTTTGCACTGAGTGACAAAAGAAATGGAAGATTCTAGGGCAACCGGACATGCCCGGAGTAGAAACAAACATCAGCATATATAAATCGTATGGTATGTTGCTTTCATCTAAAATTGTGACAAGGGTCATACCAAGGCCTGGTTGTATTGCATAATCTTTCATATTTAAGAAAATCAGATATTGATTCGTTGGTCAGTTGCAGCCTCTGTGATTCATGCAAGTCGAGGAGATGGCTTCCCCTAACAACACATGGCCAATGCCACAGAATGATGTCTAAGAAATAGAACCGTTACCCAAATGCCATGGTTATTTTTGCATATTTGCGGGAGTAATATATCATCACAAGGAATTTTATAGGAAGAGAGTAAAAAGTAAAGACCCACAAAATGAACATCGCTCAGTAACATGTTGTACATTTCCAATCAAAGATGCGCACTTGAAATCAATAAAAACAAACATGCTGAAGGGAGACCCAGAAGACTTCAACCAAGAAGCTGGAACTTGAAAGTCAAGGTAGGATAAGAACAAACAAATCTCCATGTCACTTGGTGCGTCGCTAAGAAAGATCCTCACAGGTGTTATTTACTTTCAATCCTTCCCTGTGCAATGGAGTGCGTAGCTTGCTTCCTTCAAGCAATATCTCCAGGTATTAAGAAGAAACTGCAAGTGTGCAATCATCGCTTGCCTGCTTACTCTGAATATGACCAATACCAAGAAAACTGCCTTGGAAGATGTTAGCAGGGCACAGCTTGAACTTCATAGCAATTAGTCCTGTGTTCCCTTAGGAAGAATGTGACAAGATATGCCAGGTCAATTCCAATCTGAAGCTGCAACAACAAATGACTAAAGTTGTTCTTCGATCCTTAAGTATGAATTGAATTGTAAAGTCTTCAGCATCACACCCTAAAAGATCTATAAATGAAAAAGAAAAAAAAAAAAAAAAAAGGAAAGGAGAAAGTGTCACTTGTTGTAAACTTAACCCGCTTTGTTATCATGAATTGTGACCATATGAAATTCAGCAGACCCAATTAGTTGTGAAAAGGCTCAGATGATGACAGCAATGAGTGAAAATCGAAATTCAAACATTCATGTCAGTAAGGAATTAAAAAATATTTTTAAGGATGATTATAGCTTATTAGAAGCAATTACTTCATGGCATAAACAACCAACTTGAAATTAACAAAAATTCAATAGAAATTCAATGATATAACCTATCCAAAGACACCTAAGACAGTGCAACTGTCAAAGCTTAGATAAAACAAGGTGATTTAGCTAAGTAAACATGGTATTAGCAATCCCTGTTATTGGCTGATGAACTTTGTAGCTGGGCCACTGGAAACACTCTTTTCTCTAAAATTTAACGGATCATTTGGCATATTCTTAATTTTCTTGCTTTGGGACATCTCCCTGGATACCTATGAAAATATAAATATCTTAATTTCTCTTGCATTTCTTAAATTCGATATCAAATTCCAAGCCCCCAAGCGAAATCTTCAAGTCCATTCTGCTTTGGAATCTCATAATATTATATGCTTCTTCAACCTAAAACAATTCATTGCAAAAAGTTTCTCTGGAATCCTAACTCCTAGATTCTTCTAGTCCGACAAGCCAAACTCATTCAAAATTTCTCTTCAATAATAACTGCTCTCATAATCTGAGATGCTTCTTCAACCTAAAACAATACATTGCGAACAGTGTCTCTTAAATAATAACTCCTTGATGCTTCCAGTCCTACGAGACAAACTCATTCAAAATTTCTCTTGAATAATAACTCCTAGATTCTTCTAGTCTTACAAGCCAAATTCATTCAAAAATTCTCTGGAATGATAACTCCTAGATTCTTCCAGTACTACAAACCAAACTCATTTAAAGCTTCAGAACTGATCCCTAAAATGCCCGCATATAGAATGTTGAAGTCAGAGGAAACAGAGGAATTCAGTTTTGATGATCTGGTCAGATATTACCTCACAAGGGGAGTGGAGGGGGAAGAAATAAACAAAGAAAAAGAATAAGAAGCAATGCCATTAAGGAGCGGATCAATGCAACTCTTTACAAAGAACTAGAGGAATTAAGCTACCAGAGTATTCTCGTTTCTTCTAGAAGCCTTCCCTTGCATGCTTTGAGCAAGTGATCTCTAGGGAGACCAGCAGAGAAATCTTTCGTCGCACCAGCAATTTTTCAGTCCACTTTCAAAGACAGCTTTCGACCACTTAGCAAAATGACCTACAACAATCGACGGGCAGATTACCATTCCAACAGCTAAATTCTTATCATCCCCTGGCAAAGCAAATTTTTTCTGCAAAACAATCGACAATGGGAACCGGAAAACTTCCACCTTCAGAGCGATTAATTGCGATGGAACCGATCAGTTTAGGCGTCAGAACTTCAAATCCTCAGGGTTATGTTATAACAGAGAAAATTTCCAAGCATCTTTTCTTTCTTTCACTCTGGTATCCTCCAATATTCAAGTTCATCCGGTGAAATCCTCCACGCCCTCTTCCTACCCAAGAAGGAAGGATAGGATGTCCAATCAGAAAAGCCATCCAAATCCAATTGCAATGACCTTACCGCATCCCTCCAAATACAAAGATCAGATATCAGTACGTATACGATGCCACAATAGCCGACAAGCACACCTTTTCAGCAACCCCATCAAATTCAACAACACAAGGCTTGCAAAGGTTCCACCCCTCGACACCTTCAAACACCAAAAGAAGCCCAAATTCGATGCTTGCAACCCATCATTTGGAAAACGGCTGCACACACCTATATGTGAACATTGCATTCTTTGTCATAAAATTCATTCTTCTCGATCAACTCTTTTATGAACTCATAACCGAATTGAGGAGTATTGGGGTCAGTCGGCTGTGTTGGGATTAGGTCTGATGGAATCCGTGGCCTAAAACACAAACAACAACCCTTAACAGCATGCGTTGCAGGTGCACGTGCTGGTGATCTTCTCTTTCTTGTTCGCTTTCTGAATTTCCAGAAAGGAAACAAAAACGATTTTTTAATCCTCCTTTGCTGACCTTTCTCTTCCGTCCCATCACCATTGCAAACGGCCACTCCATCCTCTTCGCCGCCTTGTTTGGATTTTTCTTTATCTGACATGAAAAACGTACAGCAAGCGGCTCAAGAAATAAGGAAAAAGCGATGAAAAATGGGTTAAAACAGAGAGTACAAAAAGCCCATCAGCCGGCAGGTGGAGAAGACCCGGATTGGATGAAAATCCGTTCCGGTCTCGGCGCTTTCGTCGCCAAATTCTTAGGAAGTTAAAAATAGAGAAGAGGGAAACCGTGTCCTCCATCCTCATCGAGCCTTGCTGGCAGAAAAGCTTTTAGTACTCTGGCGGTGCGACGATGCTCAGGATGGTCGAAATCGCTTATGAATCACGAAAGATGGCAATGGTAATGATTTAACACCCACCTCATTGAATTGATGGATTAACGATGCCCACGTTTACTGAACTTGTGCAAGTATTTTAAACCTCACATGGTAGGTTTTTATTTTTAACTTTATTGGCTGCATTTTTCATGAAATCGGATTCTTGGACTGCGACTGTGAGCTCATCAGATGGTTTTCTTTGCGTCGTATACCATGAGAATGCCCGAGAATGAAGCGTCTTACCCCGCCCGAGTAGCGTCGAACTCCAAACTAGTGTTTTGGTGCGAGCACGACACTTGCCGGTTAACAAGAACAAGGAATCGAGTTGTCCTTTTTCCTGCGCCAAACGAATTGATACCATGCGTAGACACAAAAACATGAGAATGATAGGATTTAGTGGTCCACATGACACGATAGCAAGCTGCGGCGTTGGAGGGTCACCTTCTCATGGACGGTTATATTCTCGTTTGTTTGGATTGGGAAGGATTGATTTAGCAGCGCCTTAATTCCTTATGTGGCGAGCCATAAATGCATCCTATGGACCCATGGGTGAATCCACTTGCTTCCCTTTAAGGCGTAATACAAGCTATCTATCATCGGTTCATAGCAGCTTGGTGTATTTCAGATTTTAAGGTCCAAGCGGCCGTACTTGAGGGGCAAGCCAGAGTATTAATGATGGGGGTGTTGATGATGGGGATTAACTGATTAAGATAGGTGGAAAATGCGGAGTATTTGATTCTTTCATCGTTTCACACGTGATTCTTGTACTTGTGAATTCCTTTTGACTGCCATGGAATAGATGTGTGCCTGGCAATCCATGAGACAGTGGAAACCGAGTTACACCCATCTTAATTGGATTGGTAGCAGAGAGAGGGGTGACGATGTTTTACTTCTGCGGCCTGAATGTGAATTAAGCGGTAGAGAGGGATGGGGATTCGGGCTGCTGCTGCTGCTGCGTCTGCGTGAAAAAGCATCGAGCTGTCACAGTCTTCAGGCGCTCTTTCGCCGATTGGGAAATCACTTACAACTGAACCATTGCCCATAACCAGCGCATTCCCTTCCTCTTTTTGTCTCTACTGACGCCAACTTTATGCCCACCCCACCATCACTCTCACTCTCACTGTCCACCGGATTTCTCGAGTCTTCTTCAAATAACCAGGATAATCCATCCATCAGGCTTTGCACTATGAATTAAGGATTCGAAAAATCCACCTAAATTTTCAATTGAGATTATTTTTTAAAGCCTGGCTTAATAGGTGGTGTTAAAGATGTTGAATCGATTAAATTTAATCTATATATTTGTGGGCCCAAATGGACAAAAATTCATAGGGTTACAGTATAGTGTAATTATTTTCCAAGTTGGATTACCCACGCTAAAACATGTGTCTATGCCTTTGAGGTAGCAAATAGTAATTGCCTTTGTGCTCAATATATTAAAGGTTGGGGGATTTTCTAGCATACACTTTGGACCATCCATTATAAGTAGCATTAAGCCTAATTTTTCAGACCCATTTTGAAGGGTTGAGGTCCAGGTCCAGGTCCAGACCATCCAATATGTAAGTTTAGCATTTGGGACCTAGAAATATTGGATCTAGTGGGGTCCAGGTCCAACATTTTGAAGTTTGGACCCAACGAAAATGTGTTTGCTTGGAGAGGGATGAAACACCTTTGAAGTTCTGAATGCTACTGCTGCCAAGTGGAAGTGAGAAGAGTCAATATATAACCACCCCAAACGCGTCAAGAAATAAGAATGGCCAGGCCAGAGAGATCACGTGAATCATGACAACTGGTGGTCGGTAGGCACTTGGCAGTGTGAGGTTTGTGGGAGGAGTTCAAAACATATATGGAAAATAAAAAGGGTTAGTCAGCTTGCTATGCAAGACCATCATGTGACATGTGAATAACATCCTATCGAAACCTGTACAACACCCATTGTCATCGTAATCGAGTAAAAATTCTACTTAAAAAATATAATTAATCAATATATGATTTTGAAGGATGGTGAATATAATAAAAGACTTACCTCTTTTACTTTAATGTGATTAAAACGGAAATCATTCTACAAAAGACTTACTTAAATAAAGTGTAGGCTACCATATTCTGCAATAGAAAGCACATTCCAAAACCCGAAGACGGTGATGATGATCCTAGAGAACTCATATTGAAAACGTACAGAATGCACTGGCTCTTTGAAGAGAAAAGTAGAGAGTTAGTCATACTAGGTTTTCCCTTGCAACTTACTTTATATAGCAAAAAGAGTTTTATCTTTTCTTAAAGAATTTATCTTTTAGAATCCTAAACCAATTAGAAAAGCTCTCTCCCAACATAACATGTGTGTTAACCAAACGTAAGGGTTATGAACGTATATGATATTAGTACCATGCAACAATTCTCACTTGTACAAACTCACATAGTATACACCATTATTTAGCAAGCATTCAAAATCAATCTTATTTATTCATATAGGAAAATGGAATGTGCGACTAAAACGAGAAGATAAAAGCTAAGGAGCACTATATTAAGCCATCATTAATCTAACATAGTAGCTATCTTATGAAATCTCGTTATACCCCAAATTATCATATCATATAAGATTCAAACACCTTTGATCCCTCAATCACTAAACATGAGCGTGTTTGAATCATTTTCATTTGTTTGTACTCATGATCATATTAAATAACAAATATTTATATGATTGCTCGGGTAATAAGCTACAAACCAATTATGTAAATCAGATAATTTTTCTTTAGAATCTCATGTCAATTCATCTTAACTCAGCTGCTTTCCTAGAATGATCAGCTGGAGCATTTAGATATGCTCCTTGGATGCAAACTAAGGTAGCAACATCAAGTTTTCATTTAATGACATAGACCTAAATTCTTGAGGGTATTAATAGGATTCAAACATCCACAAGGCTCACATAGTATTGAAGCAGGGATCTTAAATTAGTCGACTTAAACACATGTAGTATGAAATGTACGCTATGGTGGAGCTCCTACTTAAGTTAGCTATGCTCTTAAACACCATACGGACCTTATCCAGATGCTCTCACTCACATCTGACCTGCTTGTTTTTCAAGACAGGTGTAAGATAAACATTTTCTTATTTAACTTACGTCCGATTGTCCTAGGCTATATAGAGGTGTGAAAATTTTCTGCATTCGACTAACCAAGTAGTCTCATCTCTTTTCATTAGAGACGACTCATAAAATTATAGAACGATCTTTACACAACTGTCATCACTTATGAACATAATCAAATGCAATATATCTAGAGTCTTATACTACTTGCTACTAAAGCATCAGGGAAATCACTCTTGTGAGAGGGCTGATCAACATGCCTAGTGGCTATTATTATTGAAATATGAGCTATCACATAGATAATACACAAAGTAATAAAGCATGCATACAGTAAAATAAAGAAAAATAAATCTCATATTGTTTATGTAAATGTATCAAAGTAATATAATGTCATTCATAAGATGTTTAGAGACAAAAGTAATAAATACAATAACTCTTAGAGCAAGTAATGAACTTATCATTTACACTTAAATGCGCTTCAATTCCAAAGTATTAATATGCCTATAGAATAAATTTTTTGGAATAAGCTTAATGAGCGGGTCTGCAACCATATCACACGTTGGGATATACTCTAAAATAACATAACCTTTTGCAATATGATCGCGTATGAAGTGAAGCTGTGAGTCTATATGCTTTGTCTTGCCATGGTACTTCAGATTTTTGACATGTGCGATAACAGTCTTGTTATCATAGTAGATAGTAACAGCTTTATCTACATGCTTTGTCACATCAAGACTACCTAAGAATCTCCTTAACTATATAGCCTCCTGTACTGCTGTTGTATAGGCTACGAACTTCGACTCCATCATAGATAATGAAACTAAATCCACCTTCTTGCTTTGCTATAAAATCATCCCACCTCCAAGGAAAAATGTGTAAGCCGACATAGGATTATGTCCATCTTTATCAATAGACCCATTAGCATTGGCAAAACCATATTATTGAAGATTTTCACCATAATAGCACAATGCTAAATCTGTTGTTCCTTAGAGATAACGAAAGATCTTTTTAACTTTCGTCCAATGAGTAGATCTAGTGTTACTTTATAACGATTAACCACACAAACTACATGGGTCAAATCAGGTCTTGTACACAACATAGCGTACATTAAGCTACCAACTGCATTGGCATGTAGAACGTTAGTCATCCTTTCTCTTTCTTCCCTAGTCGTAGGACATTGTTCAACATTAAGCACAAGACCCTTCTGAATGGGAGTATTAACAATCTTATTGTTGTCCATTTGAAATCTTTCTAAAATATTCTCAATATAGGTTTCTTGAGATAAAGGAAGGAATCTTTTAGATTGATCATAAATGACTTGGACACCTAATATAAACTCAGCTGGTCCCAAATCGTTCATCTCAAAGATAGATGAAAGTATATCTTTAATAGCATTTATTATTTCCATCCAAAAGTATATCATCAACATATAATGCATGGATGAGAATCTTATTCTCTTTCCTTTTGACATACGCACAATAGTCATCTTTTATTATCGAGAAACCTAAAGTCAAAATGGTTTCTTGAAAATGAATGTACCACTACCTTGATGATTATTTCAGACCATAAATAGAACGTTTCAAGTGACAAACCTTGCGACTTTCCTCTTTGATTTAAAAATTCTCAGGCTAATCCATGTAGATCTCCTCATCTAGTTCTCCATTGAGAAATACAGTTTTAATATCCATTTGGAACAATTCCAAATCTAGATGAGCTACGATGGCTAAAATGAGACGGAGTGAAGTGAATCTCATCACAGGAGAAAATGTTTCATCATAATCTACACCCACTTGCTGAGTGTATCCCTTAACTACTAATCGTGCCTTGAACTTATCAATGGAACCATTGGATTTCCTTTTAATTTCAAAAATTCATTTATTACCAACTGGTTTATGTTCTGATAGTAAGTCTATTAACTCCCAAACATGATTCTTAGCCATAGAATCAATTTCCTTTTGCATGGCTTTAAGCCATTTTTTTGAATCAAGTGATGCTACAACTTCAGAATATGTAGTTGACTCCTGAGAATCTATTATAGCCAGGTTCACTAAGAATTCACCATCAATCTCAAAATTTCAGCGAGGAACATTTCCTTGAGTACTTCTCCTCTATCCAAGGTTCTCAGGATTATCTAACTCTCCAAGTTCATACTATAATGAACTACTCTCACTATTCCCTACCATGTAAGGAATAATTGAGAGTTCGTTATCCTGTATATTTGATGAGGATGAGTTGTCAGTCAAATCTACCAACTCATGCAAATTAAGATCAGCTTTAATTTTACTAAATTCTCTTCTAAAAAATCCACATCTCTAGAATTAATTTTAGTCATTCCTCCATTTGGATGTTCACTATACATAACATACCCTTTTGAATGTTCAAGGTATCTTATAAAAACACATTTATAAGACTTAGGACCCAATTTTTCATATTTATGTGATGTATTGTGAACATATCTGGCATAACCCAATGACCTTAGGTTATCTAGATTCGGTCCTATACCATTCCACAACTCATATGGAGTGGTTGGAACCGATTTTGAAGGCACATGGTTCAAGACATAAGTTGTTGTCATGAGCACATCTCCCCAAAACTTAATTGGAAGATCATCATTGACCTAACCATGTTCAAAAGGGAACGATTCCTACGTTTTGCAACACCATTTTGTTACAGAGTGTATGAAATCGTTAATTGTTGCTTGATTCCTTTCATCTCACAATTTTCTCTGAACTGATCAAATAGATACTCTCTCTCCCCATCAGTTCAAAGAACCTTAATGTGAGAGCTTTTATAATTTTCAACTTCCACAACAAAGCGTTTGAAGCACTCAAAAGCTTCAGAATGATGAGATAAGAGAAATGTATATCTATATCGTAAGAAATTATCAATGAACGTGATAAAGTAACATGCACTATTTCTAGATCTCACGTTCATAAGATCATAAATATCAGAATGAATCAAATTTAAATGATATAAAATTCTCGTAGCTTTACCAAAAGGCTTTCTAAAAGCTTTTCCCGCTATGCATGGCTCATAAAGAGGAAGTTTAACTTTGAAAAGTGAACTCAACAATCCATTTCTTGTTACACGGACCATTCAATCTTGGCCAATATGTCCTAGTCTAGCATGCCATTTTGCAGATTCAAAAATAATAGTAGAAAATGAAAAGGAAGACGTACAGATTGTTGCATTTGCTTTGCTAAAATATTTTGAGTTTAATTCTAACAAAAAAACTCATTACTCATTGTTCCTTGACAAAATAATATTCCATCATAGTAAATAAATAAACCATTACTACCAAATAAGAAAGAATATCCAAAACTAATTAACTATTTAACTAAAATTATACTACATCAAATAGAAGGTGCATGAAGCACATCACGCAAGAGCAACGTGTGCCCATTACGTAGGTTAAGTTGATATAAACCAGCTCTAAAAACTTCTTCTTGCACTCTATTCCCTATAGTGACATATCTCGTATCCTTTGTAAGATGATGATAGTTTAAGAATTCAGCTTTATCAGCATCTATGTGCTTGATTGCACCCATATCTAAAATCCAAGCAGAGGAAAAGTGAGTCATAAACATATGTGAATAAATAAATATTAGACCACCAAGGTTAGGACATACCTTCTTTGGTGCACAGTACTCATTACCGAAGTGACTTTTCTCTCCATAATTGTAACACTTAAGTTTGGATTTATCTTTTCTATCAGTGCGCTTGTCTTTGGACTTCTTTGACCACTTATCTTTAGACATTAAACTCTCTTGATTTTCTCCATTCTTCCTTTTACATTGGGGTCCACGACCCTTACATTGTGAGGAAGATAAAGCAATTATCAAAGCAGGGCGACTCGCCTGAATTCGCTTTGCCTCCAGTTCCAAATGCTTGGAAATATATGTAATTGTCTTGATACTCTCACTATGAGTGAGTATCAACTTAACTTGCGTTTACTCAGGATCATGTAATGAACAAATGATTTGCAAAATTTGCTGAGCATATGCGAGTTCTACTCCAGCTAATGTAATCTCTCTTGTCATATTAGATATTTCAGCAATATGCTCAGTCATGGTATATTCGGGGTTCAGTCTATATTGATTGTACTTCATCATTAAGATATGCAACCTAGATTGTGAAGTACCCCCAAAATGAATATGCAATTGATTCCACATTTTCTTAACAGTTGAAAATTTCTCAAATTCCCTGATCAAAATCTTGTCCATGCCAGTAAGCATAAAAAACTGAGCTAATTGATCCTTTCTAATGCAGTTTTCATAGGCGTCCTTATCACATCTATGCTTTGCTATATTACCCTTTGTAGGGGATTCCTTAACCTGGGTCAGATGACCAAGTAGTTCTTGATCGTGGAGAAGGTATTGAACCTTCCTATGCCATATATCAAAGTTATTCTCATTCAATCTTTTATTTTTTACAAGATCAGTCAGGAAACTTTTCGTGGCCATCTACAAATATTACAAAAAAAAAATGCCTTAGCCCAATATTTCTAAACATAATATTCTCATATTATTAAAGACTTCTAAATTCCTTTCTAAATCTCAAAATTGAAAAATTTGCTAAACTCATAAATCATCTCTTGTAATAAAGAAAGAAATAAAGCGTCTAAAATAAATAAGAATGTACCACATAATTATACACCCAGCATAATTAATAGCTATTTTGGATATAAATATTACAAAAGAAAAAGCCTTAGCCCAATATTTCTAAACATAACGTTCTCATATTATTAAAGACTTCTAAATTCCTTTCTAAATCTCAAAATTGAAAATTTGCTAAACCCATAAATCATCTCTTGTAATAAAGAAAGAAATAAAGTGTATAAAATAAATAAGAATGTACCACATAATTATACACCTAGCATAATTAATAGTTATTTGATCTTATATGGTACATTGATATACATTAAAAAAAATGTCATGAATATCATATATCATCTAATCAATAAATAATCAAGATAATAATTAACATGTAAATAAATAGATTATTCAACTAGTCAAACCACATAAGTTAATTAACTTATGCATTAATTATTTTAATTACATAAAAATACCTGTCCCTTTCAAAGTTGTTCACTAATAATTAATAATCAATCCATATTTTTGGTAATCTGATGCAACCAATGAATCTAGAACATCCAAAAATATAGAAAATAACTATTTAATTACTAAAATCCGAGTTCTAGGGACATTAATCTTATAAAAAATAATTTGTATATGAATAGTGCTATGCATGAACAGTGTTCTCGGAATAGTTGTATGAATAGTGTTACACTTTCTCTCTCTCAAACAATGTTAAACAATTCGTTGTTACAATTCGTTAACAGTGTTACACTTTCTCTCTCTCATACAAATGTTCTTAGATTTAAAAGCTATGACTATAGGCAAAAATACGTAGGTTGGCAGTGAAGATGGAGAGAGAAGCATGAATGGAGGTAATGAGAGGGCATACAGTTTCTCCCAAGAGAGTTTGGAACAGCCTATTCTGGCACGGAGGCTCTATTTACGATGTATGGTTCAATTCAGTTGCTGTTTAGGTCATCCATATGTTTCGCAGATCTCAATACATGCATATATTTACGCAAAAAAATGACATGAATTCTAAACATCTAATTAACATAAACTCATCATGTTAAATTCCATCACTTTTAATTTCAATATTAAAAGCAATAAATAAATATTTTAATCTCTTACAATACCAATATATTTTTTTAGGGATTAAAAAATTATTAAATCCAAAAACCTCAAAAATAAAATCATGAAAACAAATTTCATGACTTTCTTCTTAGAAAAAGATTTAAAATGAATTTAAATCTAGGTGAATCACATACAAACTAGCTCTGATACCATTGACGTAAAAAATATAATTAATCAATATATGATATTGAAGGATTGTGAATAGAAGACTTAATACTTTTACTTTGATGTGATTACAACCGGAATCGATTTGCAAAAGACTTACTTAAATAAAGTGCAAGGCTACAAGAGTCTGCAATAAAAAGCATGTTCCAAAACCTAAGGATGGTGATGATGATCCTAGAGAACTTAGATTGAAAACCTAGAGAATGCACTAGCTCTTTGGAGAGAAGAGAAGAGAATTAGTCATACTAGGTTTTCCCTTGCAACTTAATTTATATAGCAAAAGGGGTTTTACCTTTTCTAAAAGAACTTATCTTTTATAATCCTAAACTAATTAGGAAAGATTTCTCCCAACACAATTTGTGTGTTAACCAAACGTAAGGGTTGTGGACGTATACAGTATTAGAACTATGCAACACATTCAAAGAGAATGAAATCAATGTGATTAGTTGAGATGACATGAACATGTGGCATCTACTAGGATTGCAAATGATAGATTCTGGACGCATGCATTTGTCCCAAGGATCTTAATTAGAATTTAATGGAAGAGAGAGTGAGCTGTGACATCCCAAGTTGAAATAGGAGCATATAGATGACATCGGGACCTCTCATCTAGGTGCACAGAATCATGCTATGCATTGATTCTAGCCACTAGTACTAATATATATTTGGGCCAAAAAATGAAAAGAAAAGGCACTATTCATGAGGTAAACTATCTAACCCTATTCTTATATATATATATATATA
>JAYJMB010074912.1:0-11032 GCA_036873735.1 Pouteria campechiana
TTGTAGGGAGAAATAGCTGGACGTGCGTGCAAAACTTTTGCCGCCATGTGATCATTTCTTACTACTTTGAAGAGGTGTTTAGTTTGAGTACATACGAAAATTTACTTCCTTTTACTCTCTTGGTACTTTTTATTTTCTATTCTACGTCCAACCAATTAGTTTTATTTTTTACTAGCAATATATCTTAAATTGCTGTAGTTGTCAAATTATTTTTATCTTAATTCTAATTTTATTACATCATTATTCTCCTAAAGACATCAATTTAACTTAATGTTTTCTTAGTTGAACCATAAATTAGTCTAATTCATTAATGGATTTGATTCAATTTGATTTGAACTATTCAGTAATTCAATATTAATCGATTTTGATTTCTAAAATAAATAATTTTTTAATGACATTGTCTTTAAAAATGTTGTCGTAGGCAACTTTAAATTTCATGGAATAAATGCATTTTTCATTTTACTTGCAGTGGGCCACATGCATAGTAATGTGCACACGCAAAATACAGCATAGCATACGAAAACATTGGAGCAATTGGGCGTCGCGATTGCTTTCAACAAGCGTTGAATTTTTCGTCTTCCCTTGAGTCGTTCAAACTCTTTCGTGGTTGGCTATTTAGTTGAGCTCTAATGGCTGTTGGCCACTGTTCAGACACCAGAGGTGGACCGGAAGACAGTAGGGATTCGGCTAAAGTCAGCCAATCCAGGCCAGTTTTCCACTGCTTTTACCTTCCTTTTTACTTTTCATGCCACGACAGAGTCCTGATTGATCAGGCAAAGCGGGCTGGCTGACATCCTGACACTAGCACACTAGTTTGCAGGTGGCAATCCCAATTTCAGCAAAATCATACACAAATCATGCAAGTTTAGTGGCAATTTAACGGGGGGTTTGAATGCATTCCACCCAAGTAATGCGAATTTGCCGACCAACGTATTAAGTTTCAATCTCAACTTAAGAGGTGATTCAATTGATATATAACTTTCGTAGAGCTTTAAAATCCCAGAGAATTAATCAATCTTCAGACATTAATAACGAATTCCCCCCTCATCTTGAAAGTATTTCAATTCACACTAAAGAAGCAGATTTTAGCGTCCAATTATATGGTCCTAAAATGAATGCGGTGAAATTCAGAAATGAAAGATCATGAGCAATTTGAGCAGCCAATCTCTGCCGAAATTCCACTAAAATGGCAATAAACTAGCACAAGCGAGCAACTCGAGTCATTCGAAGCAAACGCATGTCCAAAACCGCCTATTCCGTGCAATTTTCTTGCCGCAAATCCAAGCGCCTCTTCCTTTTCCCATTCGCGCCCGTTCAAGATCGACCCTCCGGCCTCCCCAAACCTCGAGACGCAGATAAATACACCCCCTCCCCGGTAAAAATCAAAGAAGCAGAACCTAAAACTCGCATTCCCAAGCCATCTCTCCATCATCGATCCCAAACGGGGCAGAAATCCGTGCGGAATTGCCATGGAAACCGGCGGAAACGACCCGAGACCGGCTGTAAAGCTGCAGCAGAGAGCTGGACAATAAAAAGGAAAGCCAGGGCTAGGATTTTTGTTTGAAGGGTCAGAGGGCACGGGGGCGTTTTCTCGTGCCATTGACTAACGAGCGCCTCTGGAGTCGTTGTAAGTCAGCTGCAAGACTCTACTTTTTATCTTTTTATATTTTCCTTTTTCTGGGTTTTGCAGTACAAATCCCGACGCTTGTGTCTGTGTGAGAGAGAGACAACAAAGAAAGATCCACGAATCTGAGGATCCCCGGCCGTTTGCCCTTTTTACCAGAGGGGTAAAATCGTAAAAAGAGGAAAGCAAGTGACGGGCTTTGCTGGCTGGATAACAAAAGCCCTTTTTATCTTACAAAAAGCGAGGGTCAACCAAAGGCACTCTCTTTTGGGTTTTTCCTCTGGGATTTTGTATTTGTGAGGCTTCGAAGAGACCACATACGTTTATCTTCGCCTTTTGCTGTTTCTGCGTTTTTCCACCCCCCCTTCTTTTCCTCGCTTATTTTGGAAGGAAGCTCAAGCAAGCTCTGCAGCAGTCGCATGCAATCAAGATAAGCTAGGGCTTTTCTCTTTGGCTTTTTGGGACTTCTCAGAGAGAGCAAGAGAGGGAGAAGATAAGGAGAGAGAGGGAAAGAGAAGGAAGAGTGACAGCAAACTTGTATAGAGAGAGGGGGAGTTTGCTTGGCTTCTTTCTCTTTCTTTCTCTCAAGAGAGAAGTTGGAGAGAATTGTTGGTATTCCACTCGGGTTTCGTTCCCCGGTTTTTTGCTTTTGCCTCCTTTGGTCTCTCTCTTGCTGTTTGGATTCTGCTTTTTGGGTTGGGGTCTTTTTTAATTTTTCTTTTTCTTGCCTTCTCTTTTATGTGGATTTTGTTTTGTGCTTTATTTTCTTCTGGGCGTTTTGCTGCATGGTTGGAGACGGGTATTGGGCATCTCGGAAATCGAAAGCATGTTGCGTGGTTTGAAAGGGTGTGGAGTTAGTGGAGAGGCACTGGGAAATGCAGTTTTAGTTCTGGGTAAAAAAGATTTCGAGGTGGGCGAGAAGATAAGGAAGAGAAGCGAAGAGATCTGAAAAGGGGAGGGGGAGAGAGGGTTGGCTGGAAGTAAGAAAGAAACTATATAGAGCGAAGCAAAAAGCGATAAAGAAGGGGTTTTTTGATGAGTTTTGGAGGTTTCCTCGACAACAGTTCTGGTGCAAGGGTCGTGGCCGATCTGCCTTACAGCAACATGCCGGCGGGAACGATCGTGCAACCACGCCTTGTAGCCTCTGCCCTGGCCAAGTCCATGTTCAACTCTCCAGGCCTCTCTCTCGCTCTTGTAGGATTCAAATCTCTCTTTCTTCAATGATCTTTTTTTCTATTTTTACTTCGTTGGGTTTTTCCCCTATGCTGGGGTGCCATTGGTTGGTTATTTTTCCAGCTGATTTGGATGTGGGTTTCTTCCTATTTGTCGCTGCTTTGTTCAGCAAACAAATACCGACGGACAGGGCGAGATGAATCGCGCTGGGGGAGGCGATTTCGAGCTGCCTGCAACGAGGAATAAGGAAGAAGAGTACGAGAGCAGATCTGGAAGTGATAACATGGATGGCGCATCTGGCGATGACCAGGACGCCGATAATCCTCCGAGGAAGAAGCGGTACCACCGTCACACGCCTCAGCAAATCCAAGAGCTTGAATCGTAAGATTTTCGCTTCTTGCTCAATTCCTTGCGTTTCTACTGCTTTTGGGTATTCCTCCCCATCAGGTCATGAGGTCTCTCTTGTGCGGCTTTTGTGTGTTTCGCAGTCTGTTCAAGGAATGCCCACATCCTGACGAGAAACAAAGGTTGGAATTGAGTAAGAGGCTTTGCTTGGAAAGCAGGCAAGTCAAGTTTTGGTTCCAGAATCGCCGTACCCAGATGAAGGTGGGTTTAGTTTCTGATGTTTTTATTTCTTTTGCTCATTTTTTACAGTCTTTTTCTTTGTTCCTTATAGATTCTTTGAGATAGAGCCTGAAAGTTTTGACGCTTTTGCAGACCCAACTTGAACGCCATGAGAATTCCATTCTCAGGCAAGAGAACGATAAACTTCGAGCGGAGAACATGTCAATCAGGGATGCAATGAGGAACCCAATTTGCAGCAACTGTGGAGGACCAGCAATGCTTGGTGATGTTTCATTGGAAGAACAGCACCTTAGGATAGAGAATGCCCGTCTCAAAGACGAGCTGGACCGAGTCTGTGCCCTTGCCGGGAAGTTCTTGGGCAGGCCTGTATCATCCATGGCAAGCTCCATTGCTCCTCCCCCGATGCCAATCTCATCTTTGGAGCTTGCAGTTGGGAGCAATGGGTTCGGTGGTTTGAGCACAGCGGCTTCAGCATTGCCTCCAGCAACTGATTTTGGAGGCGGGATTTCTAGCACACTGCCTGCAGTTCCGGCTGCTAGGCCGGGGAATATGATGGGTTTGGAAAGGTCACTGGAGAGATCGTTGTATTTGGAGCTTGCATTGGCTGCAATGGATGAATTGGTCAAGATGGCCCAGTCCGATGAGCCTCTTTGGATTCCAAGTCTGGAAGGAGGAAAGGAAACATTGAACTATGAAGAGTATCCACGCGTTTCCTCTCGATGCATCGGAGCCAAACCGGTCGGATTTGTTTCTGAGGCCACAAGGGAGACGGGAATGGTAATCATCAACAGCTTGGCTCTAGTCGAAACCCTCATGGATGCGGTAAGCAACTTCACTCTTTTCGAACTAGGATTTATCGCCTTATGCCGAAAGCTTTTAATGTTTCTTGTGCTGATTCGGCTCTTTGGTTGACTGATGGAGGAAATGCTGTTACTGTTTTAAGTGAAATATAAATGCTTTTGTTTTATTTGCAGTTTGGCATTGCTTTCTTATAATAATCAAAATTGGCTTAGAATTCACTGAAAATCCTGTTATTAGTGTGAAGGCAGACCAAAACATTTCTAGAGCTGTTGCAATTTGTTACTGGAAACCTTTTTCGTTTCAGTGGTTGCGTTTCATTATATTTCGAAACATCTTGTGATGGCTTAGGTTCCCATGGGCTTGAGTGGATGTGCTGATTGTAGTCTTTATTTGGAATTCGGGTTTCCTTGTTGTTTTCAGAATCGGTGGACGGAGATGTTCCCATGTATGATTGCGAGGACGTCTACTACTGATGTGATATCCAGCGGCATGGGCGGGACTAGAAATGGTGTACTCCAGCTTGTGAGTTATCTAACTGAAGTGGAACTCGTAAATCGTGTCAGCTTGTCCATTATCGAATGGGGCAATTTTGATTTGCATATGCTAGTGTTGTAGCCCGATTTGACGGTGTCATTGATTTTTTTATCCGTGCTCTTTAACAGATGCAGGCGGAGTTGCAAGTTCTATCGCCGCTGGTGCCCATCCGAGAGGTCAACTTCTTAAGATTCTGCAAACAGCACGCCGAAGGTGTTTGGGCTGTGGTTGATGTATCAATTGATAGCATCAGAGAAAATCCAGGTTCATCGTTTGTGAACTGCAGGAGGCTTCCTTCTGGCTGCATTGTGCAGGATATGCCAAACGGATACTCTAAAGTAAGCCTTCTTCACCATACTATCATTCGAGTAAACATCTAATACTAAATCCTTCGATTTGGTTATAATCTATCAATTTTATGCATCATTTAACTCCCAAGGAGAGGGTTGTGGGTCAATTGCATTGGCCTTCCCAAGTCATCTCGACATGAGTATTGAGAAAAATGTAGTTTGGATCATAGTGATTAGTTTACTTAAAATCATATCAGACAAGACTTGGGGCAATTGCACAGTTGGATTGGTCAATCGCAAGCCCCTTGAGCTCGTGCCTCCGGGAATTTTGTCGGGTTGGGTGCCCATGAATCTTACAAATTCTGTAATTTAATCATCGGAACCTAAGGCTGCATTGGGGTGTGCTTATACACTAATGATATTTTGAAGCATTTCAAGGATCTAGAACATCTAGTGCTGTTATTTTATGCCTTAGATGCTTCTTATCCTGCCTTAATTACAGCAGCCCTTTCTCTTTTAATGCCGCAGTTGCTTACTGTCTGTATTCTATTAGTTTCTTTATTGTATTGGCTAACCGAGAGTACCTACCACCTTCTTCTCATTATTTTATTCGTGGAAGCCTCTAATAGTGTATTTTCCCTGTGGAATGCGTTCACTTAGCAACTTTTGTGTTTAGCCCTGTAATCTTCCACTAATATTTTATCCAGCCTAGTTGATATTTTAGTCGCCCATGATGCATCTCTGATTTCCTCTCAATATTTAAATCTTCTTTGGGACGAGCGTAGGATAAAACTATCCATTACTTGTTTCCAGCCATTCATGAAAAATCTTTTCATTCTGTCATCTGTTGCCATCTGGATTTCACATCTCGATGCATTTGCTTATCTTGCTACCGTGAACTCAAACCTACCATCGGTGGATGTATCTTGATTTCACGCGTGGGTCCGTTTGGATGCACGCCATATGAAAAATAGCTTTTCGGAGTGGTCACTTCCGTTACACATCCTATCTACCATCGAAAATGCGACTTTTGAGGCCAAACCTGCGGATCATCCAACCACAGCCGTAGCTCAGCAAAATAATGTTCTGGGTAATCCTGCCTCTAATATAATACTAGGCATTTTTCATTGTTGCTGTCTTTTTTTTTTTTTGGGTCCTAGTTGCTTGTTGAAGCTCTCTTGCAGGGAGTCAATGCACGGAATTTCTGATTGGAGAGATGGTGGTGAAAAGGCACTTTCGTCTTTTTACCTGACAGATGGTCACGGGGGCTTGTCTTGGTTGCAGGTTACCTGGGTAGAGCATGCCGAGTACGACGAGAGCGCAGTGCACCATCTCTACCGCCCGCTGCTCATTGCTGGCATGGGTTTTGGAGCCCAGAGGTGGGTCGCTACGCTCCAGAGACAAAGTGAATGCCTGGCCATCCTCATGTCCTCGACTGTCCCCACAAGGGACCATGCAAGTGAGTTTGCCAAACTCATCAATTCTCTGAGATCTCAACGGTCGATTAATTCTATGAAAGAAATCATCATATTCAGATGAGATACTTTTTCCTATGGTTGCAGCGGCGATTACACCCAGCGGGCGTCGCAGCATGCTGAAACTGGCTCAGCGCATGACCAACAATTTCTGCGCGGGGGTGTGTGCATCCACCTTGCACAAATGGAACAAGCTGTGCGCCGGCAACGTGGATGAGGATGTGCGGGTGATGACGAGGAAGAGCGTGGATGATCCTGGCGAGCCTTCTGGGGTCGTGTTGAGTGCGGCCACGTCGGTTTGGCTCCCTGTCTCGCCGCAGCGATTGTTCGATTTCCTTCGTGATGAGAGGCTCCGGAGCGAGTGGGATATACTATCCAACGGCGGCCCCATGCAAGAGATGGCCCACATTGCCAAGGGGCAGGATCACGGCAACTGCGTCTCTCTTCTCCGAGCCAGTGTAAGTATTCTTCCTTACAATTTAGTAGATGATGCATGCTAATTCAGTTTATGGTGTGAACGTCGTGATTATAGTGCCATGTTTAGACCCCCAAAGCTGGCGAGTCCAGGCAAGAAGTGGGCCACATCTCTCTAGAAAAATTTGTTGGGTTAGAACGGGTAGTTAGAGGACTTCTATCTTCTACTCCACGTTGCCCACCTTGGCTTGGTCTAATGCTCGAACTTGGGAAGTTTGCAGGCTTCAATGACTTATCCGTAGTTATATATCCTGATTCACCCGGGTGCAGTGAATTCTTGGTGCTTTCCGTTCATTTTTTGGTTTATCGTAATGCTTTTGATTGGATTCTAAGTACTCTATTCTATTTAGTACCATTTATTTG
This sequence comes from Pouteria campechiana, assembly GCA_036873735.1. Classification (NCBI taxonomy): domain Eukaryota; kingdom Viridiplantae; phylum Streptophyta; class Magnoliopsida; order Ericales; family Sapotaceae; genus Pouteria; species Pouteria campechiana. Next base: position 7,320 of record JAYJMB010074912.1, read on the forward strand.
CTCAAGAAATGTATTTTATTATTTTGATTATAGACGCATGGTGACTTCACTATTAAAAAATATTATTTCATATATAAAAAGGTAAATAATCATTTAAAAAGCTTATGTAAGTACTGAAATTAGTTAAAATACGAGAGATAGCAGGCTTTAAAATTAGTTTTGTTATTATGTATTCATAAGAGTTTACATTATCATGGGCTGCCTAAATTTTTGAATCAAGATGAATTTTTTGGAGTTGTTTGAACACAAATGCAGTGATTGGATTGGAACCAATCGCAACACAATGATGCCCAGCACTTCAATTTTTTAATATGCTTGTTATGTTTCAATGGGGAATGGGTGCGTCATGGGTCTCCCCACACGGGTGGAAAGATACGCTTTTACTTGGTCTAGTTTTATGTCGTATGGCTGGAAATACACTGCCTGGCAGGGCTGACCATGCAGGCGTCTGGTAGGTGGACAGTTGTCCTGAGCGCATTGACATTGTGTCCAGGGGGCGAGAGAGAAATCCAAAAGTGGGCTGCTGGACTCTTTTGCCTTTTCCCCGATTTTCTACCCTTCTAGTCGCTGTGTGCGTGGGCACCTATCCCATGAGGGCTTTAGATCAGGAGCTTTGCGATGATCGTAAGCGTTCATCGCTTTGGTTATACAAGCTGCAACCTCACTGCCCAACCGATTTTAGAATATATGACCCTCTTGTGCCTTTAGATAATCACAGGTTCCATGCCAACCATTGAAATTGTGCCAGCAGCTTCTGTTTGTAATGATGAAATGGGAGGAGTGTGAGCTTGATTGGCTGTGTTTGGGGGAAGCAGTCTCAGAGCATAGATGGCTGAGATCTTCGGTTCATCTTTGAGGTGCAACGGATGCATCCGATTCGTCTCAGTGGCGCCGTGGGCGGGGCTTTCGACCTCTTCGAAAAGGTTGCGAAACTCCTGTCAATGTTTTTGCTATTTTCAACCCAAAAAGTGACAGGGGAAAAGCGTTCGATGGCTCAAACCTGTTCGCTTCGGTCCATAGCTGACGTAGCTGAGGGCGTCTCAGGTCCGTCGGGATTTAAGGTGTTTAGAGTTACTTTTTGACTGAAATCTTGCCTTTTGCATGGAGAGCCGACGCCATGCCTTCAAAAGCTGATAGCTTGTTTTATGCGCTGGCGGACTATGGCGATCTATGAACCCCTGGACCTGTCATCTTCGCTCCTCTGGAGCATTTTAGCCTCTACGTGCTGGGTCTCATCTAAAAAGCTTTTGCCGATCCTCTGATGTGATAGATCATCCTATGAGGGCTGGGTACACCTGCCCTATTGTGCAGGAGCTCTGAACCCCTACTGCGTACCCCGCAGCCCTATGATAGTTTCTTTGTTTCGTTGCGCGTAATATTTGCTGAATTATTGGGTGGCATGAGGATCTTTGATTAGTGTTAGTATTATAATCGATACTGGTTTGAGTTTCCTGATTCTGAGCAGGATACGCTGGTCATGCGCGCCGATAAGCTTATCTTTATTTTATTGTGTGACGCGTCAAATCGGTAGTCTCAATGATTTAGTCCAAGCAAGCGAATGCATGCATGGAGTGAGTGGACGGCAGGGTCATCGTCTTGCTCTAATCTAAAATGTTGGTTGTGCATGCAGGCGATGAACGCGAGCCAGAACAGCATGCTGATCCTGCAGGAGACCTGCACGGATGCGTCGGGATCGCTGGTCGTGTACGCCCCCGTCGACATCCCCGCAATGCACGTGGTCATGAACGGTGGGGATTCGGCGTACGTGGCCCTGCTCCCTTCCGGCTTCGCCATCGTGCCGGATGGGCCCGGGTGCCGCGGGTCCCACGCCCACCCGCACCCGAGCGGCAACGGTTCGCAGCGGGTTGGCGGGTGTCTCCTGACGGTGGCGTTCCAGATCCTGGTGAACAACCTTCCGACGGCCAAGCTGACGGTGGAGTCGGTGGAGACGGTCAACAACCTCATCTCTTGCACCGTCCAAAAAATCAAAGCGGCCCTTCACTGCGAGAACTGAATCAGAAGATCCCGTTCATCCATCAAATTGCCACTGTATAAGTTGCAGTGGGGGCCCCGAGAGGATAATAAACTACACCCAACGTATTTATTATTATTATTATTATTATCATCATAAGCTAAGCTATTACATAATATGTAGTAGGAAAGAAAAAGGAAGAAAATGACAAAATCTTGAAATCCTCGCAAGGGGGGTTGAGTCAAGAACGAACCGCGCGTGGAATCCCTTGCTAGGTGGTAAGGACAGGTGGTTTCTTTTCCTTTCTGTCTCTGGCGTGTGCTGTTTACGTGTGTTGTAACGAATGAATGGGTCTCTGATGTTTGTTTGGTTCTTTAGCACAGAGCAAGGGTGGTGGTTCGGGTATTGACTCATCGACCCGCGAGCGATTTCGGGTGTTGGCCACCTTATGTGATTACTATTCCCTATTAATATTTTATTATCTTTTTTTCATTAGTCGTTTTATTATTGTTGCTCATGTGTTAATCTTCTCTCCTTGACCCTACTTGTTGCTTGTGATTAGCGGACATACCCATTGTTTGTTAATGGAGACTTGATGAGTATCCCCTTTCGTTTCTCTTCTTTGCCTGTCTCTGACTTTTGTCCGCCTTTTTGTGCTTCTCTTCTTATTATTGATCTACCATGTGGGGTTCACGATCTGACTGCAGAAGCTGCTGTCGTGCAAGGACCGGTCAAACCGATTTGGATGATGGTCGCATCCGCTGCTGTTTCGACTCCGAAATAATTAACCAACACTGCGAAAATTTGCAACCTAAGAAATAGTTATAATTTTGTAGGTACGGTTATTCGAAGATAAGTGGAATGAAAAATTATTTAAACTAGTTGTATGAATATCGACAAAGGTATGGATCGGAATGTTTAGAATTACTAGGCAGATTTATTATGTGTAAAAAAATGCAAATTCAAGATTTACGGAAGAAAAAAATGTAACAAAAAGGTTGTTCTACTTAGAAAAGGATCTTCAGTTCACCTATTCAACAAAGTTAATGATCAAAATGAACGTTGACCCTACGTTAACCCTAGCCTAACTTGATTTCAAGAACCTCAACCCTAAGCTAGCATGTTGGTTTAAGGTCAAATTTGGGTTAAATTTTAGTGAAAATTAGGGTCTGTTTGGATAAAGTGTAATAAGAAGAGGGTGTAATAGAAAAGCTTAATAAGCAATGACGTCTCCAGGTTTGAAGAGTAAAAGTAGTTAGAATTGTTAGATTTAGTTGATATATCACATTAACATCAAAAAACATGTAAAGGGGGGAACCATTAGTGTTATCAGAACTGGATCGGTGGTTGAACCATTTTTTTATTTTTTAAAAAAATTTAAAAATAATAAAATATAATTTAAAAAAATCTAAACCATAGATGATAATATAAATATATAGATCTTTTGTATAATACTTTATTAGTTTAATTTATCCTTTTTATTCTATTAATAAATTTAAAATTTTTTAAAAAATATACTTTTGGATCAAACCAGGCTAGATCAGATCAATCAACTAGCTGGTTGAACCGGTTCGATTTGATTTTGATAACATTGGAAATCATTACACCAACTTTCCAATATACGCCAATTAGCATTTGGTTCACAGTCCGACCAGTTCGACTGGTTTTATTCTATTAATAAATTTAAAATTTTTTAAAAAATATACTTTTGGATCAAACCAGGCTAGATCAGATCAATCAA
>JAYJMB010074912.1:11132-23137 GCA_036873735.1 Pouteria campechiana
AACATTGGAAATCATTACACCAACTTTCCAATATACGCCAATTAGCATTTGGTTCACAGTCCGACCAGTTCGACTGGCTAGTTCTATTGGTTGAATCATTTTTTTATCTTTTTTTTTTAAATAAAAATATTAAAATATAATTTTGGATAAAACCAGGATAGACTAGATTGATCAATTGGCTGGTTGAACTGGTTCAATCAGATTTTGATAAGATTGGAAATCAACTGTATATGAACTAGAGAAGATCTTTGAGAAAGTAAAAGATATTTTGATAAAACTTTATAAAATGTAATTAGCAAAAATACAACATTCTTCTACTATTAGCTCAACAAGTGAAAAGAGTAAACAAACAAGTGAGCAATAAATGATATCATATAGAAAAAAAAATTTAAGCAATGGAAGCATGATAAGCTAATTGTAGAGTTCAAAAATTGAAGTGGATTAGCATTTGGAAAAGCATTAAAGGAGGAAATAAATGATTTTAAAATTTTTGCATGGTTGGCTACTTCTAATTACTAAGTGTTATCTTTTTTGCCAAGTGATGTTTTAGTTATTCTTATATTTATATTTTATTTATAATATATATTTGGTATCCAAGGATGTGTTCTTGACTAACATCAAAGCTTACTTACACCAGATGATTGCTTAATTTGTACTTAAGATTAACTAAGATTATTGAAAAAATAAATTGAATATAATGATCATCGATAGAATTTAAGTTGAAGTAGATAATTTGTATTTCATTTAATTGCTTTACCTTTTAATTTTTAAAATTTTTTAAAGTATTTTTAACTTATGAATTATTTTTCAGAAAATTGTTGTAATATGGGAATTTGCATTACTTAGTTTACTTTTTAAGTCTCCTATTGTTACATTAGCATGATTATATGATTGAAGTAATTATTTTATATTCCAAAAGGTGGTATTTGTATATTTTATTCTATCTCAAATATTTATTTATTACAAAAATAAATTTAATAACTAAATTTATTTTTTTCAAGAAAAAAAGCATTTGTCTTGGAAGAAAGATCGAAGGATATGAGTATTTAAATAACTTGTTTAAAGGAGAACATGAGTATTTGTATTCTATTCAAGGAGAATATGACTTGTTTTAATCTTTTTATGTATTTGGATAAGTTTTCAGGATGAATTTCAATTATTAACTTGAATTTGTGATATGATATGGGATATTTAAATTTTTAGTTTAGCATGATAGTAAAAATTTGCTTACATATGAATTTGCTTATCGTAGACATTATTTGTATGATATAAACATAGAAAAATATGTTTTTATTTAAATGGTTTAAATGTTGTTAAAATTAAGTAAGAATGATGTGAATATGGAAAAAAACTTTTCTTGTTTGAATGTGCTAAGGTAAAATAGTCTCTTTTATTATGAGGTTGATTTGTTTGACTCTTATAATTATATTATAGTTTCTATTCTCTATAAATATGTTAGCTTAATCAATTATATCACAGAAATTGGTTAAAATGAATCACTCGTTTAAAATTTTAAAGGAACCTGTTGATTTTTGGTTATTATGAATAATTAATTGAAATTAAATTCTTTCATTTTACTTAACACTAGTTGTTTATTTAATAATTTAAAAATTAGTTAAATAATGTACTTAAGTGGGCCCAAAATTAGTATCATTTAAGAGCAAATCTTAAATATTCAAAATTATTTATTTATTTATTATGAAACCCATGAGAACATAATCATACATCTGTACCTTTAAAATCCATTATTTTATATTAATTTATGATTCTACAAAGTTTTGAAATATTCTAACATATGTATATATTGATATAAGTAATTTTTGTATTCATATATTATTTTATACATTTTTTAAATGGGGTGACCACATATACTTTTGATCAAAATGATTTCATATGTCTTAAATAAAGTGATAATACTATGTATGATGATTGAATTAAATTTTATTTAATCATTTTGGATTAGCTTAAAAATTGAGGAGTTCCTTTGAAATTTCAATGAAACTCTTCCTTTGAACCATTTCCCTTTTGTAATTAGAAATTTCATTGTTACCAAAAAAAATATTCAAGTAAAGATTGAAAAGATTTTCTCTTTTTTTAAATTTGAGCATGAATCTCATGAATTTTGACTTTATCAAATTTGTTTTTATATTTATGTTGCCTAATTGTTTATATTGAAATCATTTTAGTATTTTTTAATTGATTATAATAAAACTTTAATGAAATAGGTATATTTGCAATTGAAGTAAAATAATACATGTTTATTTATAATTTTTTAAACAATATAGGTATATTTACCAAAACCCGTAATTTTATTATCTAGTTCAAAATATATCAAAAAACTAATTATTACTAATGATTATTTAGGTGAAAATAAATATTATACTAAAATATTTATTTTAATAATTTATAAACTTACATATTAAATTATTACAATTTTGTCAAGTACATCTTTCAGTCATGTTATAAGCCATAAAATAAACTAAATTATAAATACTTAAAACTTATATTATTATCTAATCAATGGATTGTATTATTTCATTTAATTTAAAAAATTTCAAATTTTTATAGCTTTCAACTTAATCTAAACTATAAAATAGATTCCAGATATTATTTTAAAATATATTTGACAAAAAAGAAATGATTTAATATGTAAGTATGCTAAATCATAATAAAATAAATATTTTTATATAATATTTACAATTTTTGTTCATTATGGATTTTTTCACCTTATATTTTAATCCAAGTGATAAAATTATTTAACAGGGTTATGATTTAGTGTTGCCCGCTACCCATTTTAATTTTAACGCTGTGTAAAATGTTAAAAATCATATTCAATCCATTTGTTATATTTTGTACTATTTATTTAGAATAATTTGATTGAAAATTTGTGCAAAGATAACCATTCAAAATAATGCTACATCATCTATAAAAATTGAAAAAGTATTTAAAATTATTGATATAAGTATTTAAATTATGTATAATTTAGTTTAGTGCTTAATCTTTGAAAGAATAATACTTTGAATGCAGTAAATAGAGGCATAATCTTTTGTAGATTATAAAATTAATTAATTGTAATGAATTTACAAATAAACTTTCAATCGAGATAATTGTTTTTTTTATACAGTAGGTAAACGCATGAAGATACAAATAAGTTGAATGGTTTAAATTTTGTGATGGGCTCAAAATAAGAGGGCAGCATTGGATCATTACCCCATTGAACCACCCATCCGTGGCTCCATTCTTTCTCACCTGTGCAGATCAGGGCAAAGACGGGTGATTTTCACGTGGCAGCTGTGGCTACTGCTGTATCTGGAAAAGACGGTCTACACGCGTTCCCCGCACAACCTTACGTACGCAATACGCTCCCACGCTCCACAAGGTCACGGGCGAGGGCATTTGTGTAATTTTAAACGAGTCGAGGGCGTGTCGCTGTCGATGCGATAGTAGCGTGACTGCGAACGCTGCAGATCCGGGATGATACTCGCCGCTAGGAACGACGGCTGCATTAAATGAATGCAGCACGCGCCACGCAGCGAGACGGAGGTTTTAATGCACCATGGCCCACTCTCTCAAATGCCACTCATCTGTTCACAGGTGTCCATTATCTGCTCCATCTCCTGCTAAACATTGGCAGGCTTACTGCGTACGTTTGGCGAGAGGGGGAGAAAATAGAGGCAGCGGCTCTGTGGTAAAATTTTCAAACAACTCGCAGGCATAGGCGGCCCGAAGGAATTCGCCGAGATTAGACGACAATTCACAGCCATTGGTCTGATTGGGCGATTTATCTGGTTGACAGAGATGACGGCAAAGTTGGGAAGGAGACCATTTTCCCGAGTTTCCGACGCGGATATGAATTTTTCTACAGCCGACAACAACTCTCCAAGCTTTGGAGGCGAAGCTGACGAGGATGCGATGAATTTGTAGCATGGGCAAGGTCGAAGGACGTGCCATGTCAGCCTGGACGACGCATTATTGTTGTCGAATGTGTTTTGGACGTCTGGATGGCATAGCTTCCTACTTCGTAGGGCGCTGTTAAGTCGGCCTCACAAGTGAAGCTTTTGAAGGGCTCACGCAGTGTCCTCTCTCATCTCCTCCAGTCTAAAAAGCCTGCCTAGTCTCCCTGAAAATCTTACAAAGTTTGCAATCTGATGGGAGTGGGATTTCCTATACGATCCCACGCCGTGTGAACAGCATGCATATGAGCCTCAGCATGCTTTGCACAGAGCCAGCCAATAGGAGCATAGACTAGATTGATCACAGTTTCAGCTGTATACTGTGGTTCTCACTTGTTAGTATGTTACCAATAATTATATAAAACCAGTTCAATAAAAATTTTCACGCCGAATCTTTGTTTGAAGCTGAGCACAAGTGGTTAGATGAAAATCGATCCAGTCATTGTTGTGCTCAGCACTATAAGTACATGTTTGAATTGAAATTTATATCTCCAATGACTCGAAATGAGAAGATTCTGGCTTAAACTTTCTAACATTCACATTTGAATTTCGAATATAAGAAAATAAGATAGATTGTTTTTCCACGAATCGTCCTCTCTTCCATCGCAAAATTGGTGCATGAATCAAAACTATTCATAAAACGAGCAGAGTCTACGTCCAAGAAAACTGCTTGTTACTTCCTTTCTTTAGCTAAATTCCATTCTTCCACTTATATAATACAATGTGAACAGTGCTATAATTTTCTCTCGCCTGTCTGTTTCGTTCATCGGCCGTCTCGAATTTTTCCTCAATCGTCAGAGACGAATAGTCAAAGCATGGGGCCCCCAACGGTAGAAAATGAAGCCCTTATCTCTCCAGCTGAAGGGAATTGCCTCCAGCTACGTGTGGACAAAAACGCAGGACTGGGGTCTCTTTGACTGTCCAAATGAAGGGCGATAATTCTTTTGGATCTCATGGTTGGTTTGATGGCCGGGCACACAGATGACGTATGGATGGGATTTGCCGGGTTGGAGAAAATAATCCGGCAGAGCATTAAATGATAGGCCGCGAGAGTAGGGACAATTTAGGTGCGGCCATGTGAAGGATGTGCAGTACGGTTGAGTGGTCCATCATGGATGTGATGCCATAACCTCCTGTCTTCAGTCTCCATCAAGCAATGGCCGACGGTGTTGTTTTTCCCACCGCCATCTTCAGGAAAACGTCCAACGCTTTCGCACGCACTGCACATTTTCTGGGCTAATCGTAAGCTAGAATGGAAAAATTTTTCACTCTGCTCTCGTCCATGGATTATTGCTGCCGACGCCAAACATTGGGCCAAACATTAGGCAACGAACGAACATGTCACTGATTGGATGAGCTAAACGTGTAATTTAGGGGTGCAACGTGGGTTTTTATTCAACTAGAACTCGATCAACCAACTCGCATTGTTAGGGTTGGGTAAATCAAAACTTGGGTGGGAGAGATTTGAGGTGAACTCAACCCGATCCCTAAATTAGTTGGGTTGGATTGATGGTGTGGTAACTCAATTAACCCAACCAACTAACTCTGTTTCTTCACTCCTTAATATAACCCTTAAAAATTTAATGATTATTTTTTTTTCCAAATTTCTTTCATGTTTTCTTAGCGTGTTAAATTCTAGCCCCTCTCTCTCTCTCTTGTGCTATTTTCTTTTATTAAGTTACTTGAATAAATAGAAGGCTTTGATACTTTTAAATTTGCTAGAGCATAGAAGAGTTGAATTAAATCATTCTTTCCATACATCATTCTAACCAACTTGGGTGGGAGAGATTTGAGGTGAACTCAACCTGATCCCTAACTTAATTGGGTTGGATCGATGGTGTGGTAACTCAAGTACCTTTTTTTTTTTTTTTACTTATATTCATTTAAAAAATTTATCTTAGATATCTACGATTCTTTGTATTAATTAATGAAAATTTGCATAAATTTTAAAATTATTTTGTTCAATTTTATATTGTTTTCAATGTGCTTTCCACACATCACACTGTGTTTTTAACTTGAATTGATATCCATTTTTAACACAAATTTTAGAAATAAGGTTGGATTAGGATTAAAGTTTTAAAAACTAAGTTGTTGAATCTAACCAAACTTGATTTCCCTAGATGTACATAATTAAGATTAAATTTTGGTCCATTAATCCCTTTTATTACCCACCTTGAATTAATAATCTATCTAAACTGTAGATCCAATATTAAGATTGATAGATATTCAAAAAACCAACTTGCCTACCTAATTCATAATATGGATTTAATTAGAATAAAATAAATATGATATTGTCAATATAAGTATTAGGGAACTATAATACATGATAAGCTTTATAACTGACGGAGCTGCCACTTCATGCCCCAGCTCCTATAGAAAACTTATTCAAACTTTGACACAGCTCCATACGACCTTACTCAAGAGCAGTACCGCTCAAAAAGGGACTCATAATGGAACTAGAGAATGTATAATTATCAGGAATACTTCTCTAGTTAGGAAACCTTATATAATCGTTATTATCCTTGAATACGATATTGCCCCTTTATACACCCACAAAGGCTTCTTTATACAAACATAGGTATGCACACCCTATGAACATAAGCTCTCAATTATCAGTACAACTCTCACACAATTTTATTACTAACTTAAGTATCGAAGTGTTCACATCGAGAACACTCCTGGTGCCTTATGACCTTTTTTTTTGTCTTACAGGATCTCCAAGCAAGAATCTCTTAGAGCAATTTGGGTGATGACTGTAAGAATATTATCAATTAAGTCATGACAAATGAACATCCAACAATGTAAATCTTTCTCCAATCAATTCTATAGTAAGAGACAATCTATCTCCCATAGTTGATCAGAGCAGTTCTTAAAATATCATACCAGCTTCTAGAATATACATGCTTTTAAAATAGTTGTTACAAATAAATAACTTTATGATGTAGTAGATGATATAACAATAGAGGGAATTCTTTGAAAGAATATTAACTTCAAACAACCAAAAAGGTAACCCTTATCCATAATCTTTCATATCACAATTGTAAAGGCAACATCTCTAGAGCATTTCCAAGGTCAAAATTGGACCCCTAGCTAATATTCAGTATGATTTTAAAAATGAGAATAATGTTGAAATCATTAATTAAGCAAGACCCAATTGTCATAATGACCTTGCAATCCCATAAGGAGCAAGAACAATAATAGCTCCAATGTAGGAGCCAGTTTTGGCAGCAATGCTTAATGTGGGAATGACAAATGGTGTACCTTTACAACCAACAATATGCATCATAACACAAGGGAATCCCTCCGTGCAGATGACGTAAGGGAGTCCTAAATCATCTGGTCAAATTTACTAATGTTGCAAGAGAACTTGCCCAGTAACAAGTAGATATAAGGCATGTGATTGGTAATTGGAATCATAGAGAGGATGAAACACAATTCTATGTTTAAATAGAAGCTCATAAACACCTAGAAGAAATGATTGAGGGAGTGTAGAAGAGAATCCCAAGAAGGTGTACGGAGTATGAGGGAGTGATCAAACAACTCACTTCACACAAAAAATTATAGAAGAGCCTTTACCAAAAGGATTCAAAGTTCCTCATGTTGACACTTACAATGACACAAACAAATCTAAGAGATCAACTTTCAAGGTACGATAGTTAGATAACCTCATAGGAGCATCTGATGCCATCAAATATCAAGCCTTCCAACCTGCACAAAAGGAGTGGTGTTATCATGGTGTTGGACACTAGATCCTAGATCCATAAGCACCTTTAGGGAATTACAAAGATGATTCCTAGTTAGTTTTGTAGGGAATTTTGATAAAAGAATATTGTAGAAATATTAATAGCAGTCAAGCAGAAAGAAGGAGAGTCCCTCTGAGAGTACATCGATAGGTTTAATCAACTCAGTCTAGATATAAATGGATTGGATCAAATTATGGCGATGATCACATTAAGAGTAAAAAGATTAAATACTATATGCATTTGCAACTGCCAAAAAGTTATTCAGATCTTCCGAAGGCTCTTAATAGATATATTAATGCAGAAGAATTTAACAAAGAAGATGATATTGACTCCAATAAAAGGAAAAGCAGGTCCACACATCGTGAAGGAGAATTGTCCAAAAGAAAAAAAGGAACCACATGACAGAGAGAGGGGAAGATATTAAAACTATACTCTTCTAATCAAGTCCCACATATATTTATCAAAAAATCAAAAACCAAAGGTACCTTCCTCAACCATGGCTACTAAAACCGAACCCCAATGTAATACCCTATGTTCCCTTGCACTCACATAGAGACTTGTATGTTGTAACTAGGTCATGAATGACCTATGTATGTCAACTTGAGCTAGTTGAATGGAATAAGCTATTCACACTTGTGAGACCATTTCTAGATTTAAGCATGTGTAATGTTAGTGGATGAGTGATTGTGATATGTTGGAATAGTTGGAATTCCACTTAATATGAAAATGACCCTATCAGTGAAATTTGTGAAGAAAAGAACTTAGATAGTGAACTTTTGTAATAAAAATAAATTTGAATATTTAAAGCCATGAACATGAAGCTTATAGCATATGAAACTTGCTTGAAGTATTTAGAAAGAATTTAGAATAAATAAAATGACTTTCAGCCAGGTGTTGGTTTTAGGAAGGGACTTTAATCATAAAATGACTAAAGTGGTTAAAAGGAGAATTTGACCTTGTTATGAGATTTTCGTTAGTCCCATTAGGTAGCTGTACCCAAGAGGGGGAGTGAATTGAGTTTAGAAATTATTTGCTTAATCCCTAAGCAATCGATCCCTCTTTTTCATGCAAGTTTGCTAATCAAAATGACATAAACAATATAATAATGAAAAGTGGAAAAGTAAGACTATTGTACACATGATCTATAGTGGTTCGGGCCTTCTCTTGACACCTACTCTACTCTCCAAGGTTTACCAACCTTAGGCCACTATACCCTGTGGAATCATCTTGGTTTTTTGAGCTAACCAAGAACTCATACTCAAGTTTTTTGAGCTCACCAGAAACTCACATTGTTGGTTTTTCCAAGAGCTCACCAACAACTTATCCAATGATGGTTTTCTCAAGAGCTCACCACCAACTTATACAATTTGGTTTCTCAAGAGCTAATCAGCAAATCCCCAATTTTTGTTTTTCAATGAGCTAACTAAGAATTCTATAAATCAACGTGCACAGAGAAATGCCTCTATCTAAGCAAATGAGTACATATAGTTAAAGTTTAAATACAAATGATAAAATAATAAGTGCATTATAGTGGATTTGAACTCCTTTGATATAGTGTTATTGTGGCTTTGAAACTCTTTGATCTTGGTAGCACCTTGAAGTGAATACATTTGGGAGACTTGAATGGGTTTCCTATTGTTTGATTTGCCTTTGTCACTTACAACCCCCCAAGCTCCTTATTTAATCTTTAGAAAGACTTAATCCTTGAATAATCTCCTTGTAATGCAAAAGATCTTTTCTTAATGTATTTGAAGAAATAGGCCTTGAATGGATGTAGAAAGATGAAACTGTTGAATGGTATTTGAAGATTGAAGCTCTTGGCCTAGGGATGTAAGATGTTTGATGAAGATTAAAGCTTAATCTCTTGCTTCTTCTTCTAACTTCTTAACCTTTGAAACATCCCCAAGCTTCTCCTTAAATAGATCTCCAAAAATCTTGACCGCTGGAAGAAGTAGGGCACAAGTTGTGGTTTTACAACATTCAAATTTTTGCTTGTTAGGCCATTTGGCAGCACGCCAGGCGATATGGTAGGCGGTATTTCCAAGTGGTTGCAGCCAATCTCTTGAAAAAACTCTTACACCATTCTTATTGTTTATCTGCATGCGGTATCGCAGACGGCTGGCTAAGCGACAGCGATGCCAGGTGATATGCATAGGCGGTAGGAGATTTGGCAAGCGATATGCTTGATTGCTTCCTTGGACATGGTTTCAAGCTTGGCTTCTATGTCCGGAATTGGCTGGTAATATGCACAGGTGGCTACGCTAAGTGGCTATGGTCCTGCACTTTGAATTTTGAACTTTTGCCACTGTTATTTTTTATTTTAAATCAAAATATATTTATTCATATATGATTTACACAATTTGTAGAACATGGATAAATAATTTAAATCATGTTTTTGTAAAGAATGAATTCATTAAAACTTTAAACATATTTTCATTCTTTCACACATAAATGATAACTTCATGAATTGCATATCTTCATCATTATCAAATATCAAAAATATACAAATAATCCAACAAATCACAATATGTATACCAAATTGAATGCATTCTGGATCATGATAATTTCTTCATTACTAAGATTTTAATATGCTTGCACTAATAACAACTCATTATGACATAAATATTTCAAGCATATATGAATATGATCCATAATAGAGTGATATATAAAGATATATGCAGTATGGATCATATTCTCAATCTTCATGCATGTACAAGATATCTTTATAACACTTGTTTGCATATAATCCAAAACATTTAAATAATAAGCAAGGTTGAATATAATATGAATCAAGACAATTTCTTCTTTACATTTAAACCCATGTCAAACAAGTGTATGTGTTTGCATAAATAATGAACCAAATATATACATATCAAGCATATTTGTCTACATATCAAGTTTTCTATATTGGAAGCATCACTAACATAAAGCAAGTCTAAATACGAGTTTTGGTAATTATCAAAATCACATCCTTTGGATCAACATATTTGAGGCATGAAAATGATGATTTGTATAAATAAAACTTATTCCCAATAATTATAAATAATTTTAGAATGTAATTCCAAGAGTTAGAAAATATTGGGTGAATTAGGATGGAAATTATGAGAGAATGGACATTAAAAGCTTAACAAAAAAAACTTTAAAAATTACCTAAGACTTATTTTTATGAGTTATGAGATGTGTAATATATCAATGGAAACATATTGGAATGTAGAATTCATATAATTAAACAGCATATCAATCCAAGTTTCCCGTAGAAAGATATTGTAAAGATACCAAAGTGGTGTTAAGCTATCTAAAAGCAGTCAACGAGCAACACTTTAAAATTATGCCATAAATTGTTCATTTTGACTTGTAACTAAAGTTTTTCGGAGAGATAGTATTTGAAGTTTAAAATCTGATAAATGAAATTTCATGTTAATCTAAAGTTTCTATAGAAAGATATTGTGGAAATATCATAGGGGGGTTGAGCTGTCTAGGCTATTGTACATTACAATAGATTTAAAAATCAACAATTCCTTGTATACTTCAAATTTTGGGATGAAGTTTTTATGAGAACTATATATTGAATTCATGAATCCAACCCAATAAGAATCATTACAATCGTAGTTTTCAAGAAAAAGTTATGACCAAAATACCACAAGGTTGTTTAGTCTATATAAAGAGGGACATTTTTGATATTTCACACATTATACTTATAAAAACCAAATATTCTCATCCCCCCCTTGCACGAGAGATGCCAATGGGTAAAAGAAAACCCATCTTGGTGAAGAAAAAATGGAGACAAGAAGAGTAAACTTTAGGGGAGATTTCTATGCTTGAAGTTTGGGAGATTTGAGAGTGTGAAAGGTGCAAATCTAAGCCCTCGAAGAAAAATTCTTCCATTCGCAAGCTTTAGGAAGCAAAGGTTTGGTATGAGAGCTTGAACTCTTGGATTTTGGGTAAGTAGGAATGAATTTCTATATTCACATATATTTCTTTTCTCATTTACATGATTCTTATGCATTATGTTTGGGCCATATCAAATTTGTGTTGGATTTGTGACATGGGTTCTTGATTTGAATGAGGATTTTGCCTTGATTTTCAGGATCTGGATGGGGCTTTGTTGTATTGAGCATACTTTAAAATTTCTTCCCATGTTTTCTCTTGTGATTTATGTGTAAGGCTCTGGAAATTTCAAAAATGTAAATGTTCACTATTGTAAAGTTTTAGAAATTTTTATAATGCGGCACACTATAAAATTTTATTTTTGAGGAAGTTTATTATCAAAAAATTATATAAATGGATGAAATATCTATAGTAATGTGAG